>MU106259.1:45453-139163 GCA_012274485.2 Sinapis alba
TGCATCGTTCACTGACATATGATGATATTCAAAGAGGTTTGGAACATTAATTTTCTCCGTTTCTCTAGAGAATAGATATTTTAGTGGTTATTTCACTGTTTTAGCTAGGTTATGAAGTTTTTTTAAATTAATTATTAAGTAGTTAGAAATTATACCCATATATGATCAAAAATGTTTTCCATACATTAATTCAAATTTAGAATGTGTTTATAAAATTTTAAGAAACACAAAAGCATATAATTCTCAGTATATAGAGTATTTACCAAAAACTCAATATTTTTGTAGGGGTTAACCCACATATTTTGAGAAATTTTTAAAAAAATGAAATCTTGTTTTAATGCATAGCTGCATCGTTCACTGACATATGATGATATTCAAAGAGGTTTGGAACATTATTTTTCTCCGTTTCTCTAGAGAATAGATATTTTAGGTGTTATTTCATTGTTTTAAGTAGATTATGAAGTTTTATTAAATTAATTATTAAGTAGTTAGAAATTATATCTATTTTTCATGAAAAATGTTTTCCACACATTAATTAAAATTTATAATGTGTTTATAAATTTTTAAGAAACACAAAAGCATATACTTTTCAGAGTATATAGAGTATTAACCAAAAACTCAATATTTTCGTAGGGGTTAACCCACATATTTTGAGAAATTTTCAAAAAAATGAAAATCTTGTTTTAATGCATCGCTGCATCGTTCACTGACATATGATGATTTTCAAAGAGGTTTGGAACATTTGTATTCTCCGTTTCTCTAGAGAATAGATATTTTAGTGGTTATTTCATTGTTTTAGCTAGGTTATGAAGTTTTATTAAATTAATTTTTAAGTAGTTAGAAATTATACCCATATATGATCAAAAAAAATTTCCATACATTAATTCAAATTTAGAATGTGTTTATAAAATTTTAAGAAACACAAAAGCATATAATTCTCAGTATATAGAGTATTGACCGAAAACTCAATATTTTCGTAGGGGTTAACCCACATATTTTAAGAAATTTTCAAAAAAATGAAAATCTTGTTTTAATGAATAGTTGCATCTTTCACTGACATATGATGATATTCAAAGATGTTTGGAACATTATTTTTCTCCGTTTCTCAAGAGAATAGATATTTTAGTGGTTATTTTATTGTTTTAGGTATATTATGAAGTTTTATTAAATTAATTATTAAGTAGTTAGAATTTATATCCATTTACCATGAAAAATGTTTTCCATACATTAATTAAAATTTAGAATGTGTTTATAAATTTATAAGAAACACAAAAGCATATAATTTTCAGTATATAGAGTATTTACCGGAAACTCAATATTTTCGTAGGGGTTAACCCACATATTTTGAGAAATTTTTAAAAAAATGAAAATCTTGTTTTAACGCATAGCTGCATGGTTCACTGGCATATGATGATTTTCAAAGAGGTTTGGAACATTTGTTGTCTTCGTTTCTCTAGAGAATAGATATTTTAGTGGTTATTTCACTGTTTTAGCTAGGTTATGAAGTTTTATTAAATTAATTATTAAGTAGTTAGAAATTATACCCGTTAATCATTAAAAATGTTTTCCATACATTAATTCAAATTTAGAATGTGTTTATAAAAGTTTAAGAAACACAAAAGCATATAATTTTCAGTATATAAAGTATTTACCGAAAACAAAATATATTCGTAGGGGTTAACCCACATATTTTGAGAAATTTTCAAAAAAATGAAAATGTTGTTTTAATGCATAGCTGCATCGTTCACTGATATATTATGATTTTCAAAGAGGTTTGGAACATTTGTTGTCTTAGTTTCTCTAGAGAATAGATATTTTAGTGGTTATTTCACTTTTTTAGGTGGATTATGAAATTTTATTAAATTAATTATTAAGTAGTTAGAAATTATACCCATCTATCATGAAAAATGTTTCCATACATTAATTCAAATTTATAATGTGTTTATAAATTTATAAGAAACACAAAAGCATATAATTTTCAGTATATAGAGTATTTACCAAAAATTCAATATTTTCATAGGGGTTAACCCACATATTTTGAGAAATTTTCAAAAAAATGAAAATCTTGTTTTAATGCATAGCTGCATCGTTCACTGAAATATTATGATTTTCAAAGAGGTTTGGAACATTTGTTGTCTCCGTTTCTCTAGAGAATAGATATTTTAGTGGTTATTTCACTGTTTTAGCTAGGTTATGAAGTTTTATTAAATTAATTATTAAGTAGTTAGAAATTATACCCATCTATCATGAAAAATGTTTTCCATACATTAATTCAAATTTAGAATGTGTTTATAAGTATTTAAGAAACACAAAAGCATATAATTTTCAGTATATAAAGTATTTACCAAAAATTCAATATTTTCGTAGGGGTTAACCCACATATTTTGAGAAATTTTTTTAAAAAAGAAAATATTGTATTAATGCATAGCTGCATCGTTCACTGAAATATTATGATTTTCAAAGAGGTTTGGAACATTTGTTGTCTCCGTTTCTCTAGAGCATAGTTATTTTAGTGGTTATTTTACTGTTTTAGGTAGATTATGAAATTTTATTAAACTAATTATTAAGTAGTTAGAAATTATACCCATCTATCATGAAAAATGTTTTCCATACATTAATTCAAATTTAGAATGTGTTTATAAATTTTTAAGAAATACAAAACCATATAATTTTCAGTATATAGAGTATTTTCCAAAAATTCAATATTTTCATAGGGGTTAACCCACATATTTTGAAAAAAAATTCAAAAAAATGAAAATCTAGTTTTAATGCATAGTTGCATTGTTCACTGACATATGATGATATTCAAAGAGGTTTGGAACATTATTTTTCTCGGTTTCTCTAGAGAATAGATATTTTAGTGGTTATTTCATTGTTTTAGGTAGATTACGAAATTTTATTAAATTAAGTATTAAGTAGTTAGAAATTATACCTGTTTATCATGAAAAATGTTTTCCATACATTAATTCAAATTTAAAATGTGTTTATAAAATTTTAAGAAACACAATAGCATATAATTTTCAGTATATAGAGTATTTACCGAAAACTCAATATTTTCGAAGGGGTTAACCCACATATTTTGAGAAATTTTCAAAAAAATGAAAATATTGTTTTAATGCATAGCTGCATCGTTCACTGAAATATTATGATTTTCAAAGAGGTTTGGAACATTTGTTGTCTCCGTTTCTCTAGAGAATAGTTATTTTAGTGGTTATTTCACTGTTTTAGGTAGATTATGAAATTTTATTAAATTAATTATTAAGTAGTTAGAAATTATACCCATCTATCATGAAAATTTTTTCCATACATTAATTCAAATTTAGAATGTGTTTATAAATTTATAAGAAACACAAAAGCCTATAATTTTCAGTATATAGAGTATTTACCAAAAATTCAATATATTCGTAGGGGTTAACCCACATATTTTGAGAAATTTTCAAAAAAATGAAAATCTTGTTTTAATGCATAGCTGCATCGTTCACTGAAATATTATGATTTTCAAAGAGGTTTGGAACATTTGTTGTCTCCGTTTCTCTAGAGAATAGATATTTTAGAGGTTATTTCACTGTTTTAGCTAGGTTATGAAGTTTTATTAAATTAATTATTAAGTAGTTAGAAATTATACTCGTTTATCATGAAAAATGTTTTCCATACATTAATTCAAATTTAGAATGTGTTTATAAAATTTTAAGAAACCCAAAAGCATATTATTTTCAGTATATAAAGTATTTACCGTAAACTCAATATTTTCGTAGGGGTTAACCCACATATTTTGAGAAATTTTCAAAAAAATGAAAATCTTGTTTTAATGCATAGCTGCGTTGTTCACTGAAATATTATAATTTTCAAAGAGGTTTGGAACATTTGTTGTCTCCGTTTCTCTAGAGAATAGTTATTTTAGTGGTTATTTCACTGTTTTAGGTAGATTGTGAAATTTTATTAAATTAATTATTAAGTAGTTAGAAATTATATACATCTATCATGAAATTTTTTTTCCATACATTTAATTAAAATTTAGAATGTGTTTATACATTTTTAAGAAACACAAAAGCATATAATTTTCAGTATATAGAGTATTTACCAAAAATTTAATATTTTCGTAGGGGTTAACCCACATATTTTGAGAAATTTTCAAAAAAATGAAAATCTTGTTTTAATGCATAGCTGCATTGTTCACTGAAATATTATGATTTTCAAAGAGGTTTGGAACATTTGTTGTCTCCGTTTCTCTAGAGAATAGTTATTTTAGTGGTTATTTCACTGTTTTAGGTAGATTATGAAATTTTATTAAATTAATTATTAAGTAGTTAGAAATTATACTCATCTATCATGAAAAATGTTTTCCATACATTTAATTCAAATTTAGAATGTGTTTATACATTTTTAAGAAACACAAAAGCATATAATTTTCAGTATATAGAGTATTTACCAAAAATTCAATATTTTCGTAGGGGTTAACCCACATATTTTGAGAAATTTTCAAAAAAATGAAAATCTTGTTGTAATGCATAGCTGCATCGTTCACTGACATATTATGATTTGCAAAGAGGTTTGGAACATTTGTTGTCTCAGTTTCTCTAGAGAATAGATATTTTAGTGGTTATTTCACCTTTTTAGGTGGATTATGAAGTTTTATTAAATTAATTATTAAATAGTTAGAAATTATATCCATTTATCATGAAAATTTTTTTTCATACATTAATTCGAATTTAAAATGTGTTTCTAAAATTTTAAGAAACACAAAAGAATATAATTTTCAGTATATAGAGTATTTACCGAAAACTCAATATTTTCGAAGGGGTTAACCCACATATTTTGAGAAATTTTCAAAAAAATGAAAAATCTTGTTTTAATGCATAGTTGCATCGTTCACTGAAATATTATGATTTTCAAAGAGGTTTGGAACATTTGTTGTCTCCGTTTCTCTAGAGAATAGATATTTTAGTGGTTATTTCACCGTTTTAGGTGGATTATGAAGTTTTATTAAATTAATTATTAAGTAGTTAGAAATTATACCCATTTATCATGGAAAAGTGTTTTCAATACATTAATTCAAATTTAGAATGTGTTTATAATTTTTAAGAAACAGAAAAGCATATAACTTTTAGTATATAGAGTAATTACCAAAAATTCAATATTTTCGTAGGGGTTAACCCATATATTTTGAAAAAAAAATTAAAAAAAAATGAAAATCTTGTTTTAAGCTTTGACAATCAAGATAAAATACAAAATATAAACTAGTAATTACAGTGATTTAGAGTTACGAAGTTAACTGAGTGGCCCACAAAAGTATTAACAGGCCAACATGGCCCTTAATCACATTTGCTTCTTTTTTGTGTTTAACTATGTTTTGAGTTTTGACAAGTGAAATGGTGTTTTTCTGTGACAACCTGTCCCGCTTACTCGGACCCCAGGTTCACATCGCTGCAGCGCATCGACCCCAACCCCTCCCTTATGAGTTCTCACTAACTCCATAATTAGGTTGTTGGTGCGCCTCGAACCCAGGACCTCACCCTTTAACAGCCTTCTCACAGGACAAGCTGTCACCAATTGATCTGCAGTTCAATTGGTGACAGCTTGTCCTGTGAGAAGGCTGTTAAAGGGTGAGGTCCTGGGTTCGAGGCGCACCAACAACCTAATTATGGAGTTAGTGAAAACTCATAAGGGAAGGGTTGGGGTCGATGCGCTGCAGCGATGTGAACCTGGGGTCCGAGTGAGCGGGACAGGTTGTCACATTTTCATTTCTGCAAGCTGCACCATTGAGAATTAGTTTAGTAGTTACATATGAAAAGGACAACTTTTCCAGTATTGTTATTATAGAAAACGTGATTCGTTTTGTCACATCTCAACAAGAAGACACGTGTGTATGAATGTATATAATGTTACTGTTCCTTTGGCTGCTTAAATATTTATGTGGGACTCAGGGTTGCACGTAAGTGACACGGGAGCATAATGATCTATGGAATGTTACTCAGATAGTAGTAGTATTAGTTATTATAATTAATGATGATGTGATATTCAATTTGACTGTTGACTCTTTTTAAGATATGGTTTGATCAGAATAAAATAGTGGTTGACTTGTCGGTGTTGAGAGTTATCTGACTATTTTTGGCAAAGTCAGCCCTTTTTTCTGCCACATGTTATAAGGGGTCTGATGATAAGTCTCAACCTTTGCATGTATATATGAATTGATCAAGTTTTCAAATTGGTTAAATAAATAATTAAAGAATGTTTAACTGTTGTGAGAACCCAAATTTGAATTCCGTTTCATTTTTATATATCAGCAAATATAAAACACCGTGCTGGATACAATGTATCAATATAATGTATTTTAATATATATAACAAAAACGATAAATATGAATTGACCGAGTTTTAAATTGATTAAATAAAGACTAAAGAATGTTTACCTGTTTAGTGAGAACCCAAATTTGGATTCTGTTTCATTAATATATATCAACATGCAGATATAAAACAGGGTGCTGGAAACAATGTATCAACGTAATGTTTTAAATATATAGAATTATTTGTAACAAAAACGACATAAGCGTTACCTAATTAGTAGTTTTCTTTTGATAAAGTCCATATATAGTAGCTAGTATTTTAAAATAACATAGTGGAATCCGAATTTTCATGTCGACAAACATCTTTTCAAAGCACATTTTAGATTTACATGTTTCTGCGACTAAAGCTGTATTATTATTAAATCATTAATAATCCGTAGTTCCGTACAAATAACCTCTGACTATTTTCAATTAATAACTAGACGACTTTCAAGTTGTGATGCCAAATTGCCAATTGAGGATATTTCTATACAAGTCCTAATCGCAAAGAAAATGCAAAGGTTAAAACATAACTATTATTCCCTTTTGGCTTTTTCATACGAATATTTTTTCTTTAATTTGTCTCATAATTACATGAAGATACATTAAACGTCCACAAGTTATCAACCAAATAAAGTAAATTTATTAGAAAAAAATAAAGTAATTTCTCATTGAATATATGCAATTTGTTGCCTTTCTGCATAAATTTTATGATATTAGTTTTATTAAAAAACGAATATAGTATTCATTTAATTGCTCACTTATAATATTAGTTTTAGCTATACCTCGTTTGATACGGTATATTACTTATTTATTTATGGAAAAAGACAGAGTTGATGTCAAAAGACATTTTTTTGCTAAGAATATCAAAAAGACATATAATTAAAATAGGGTTTTTAGCGGGGGTTCTAACGGAATTTAAGAATCAGTTCTTAACTTTAGTTAAAAATCGGCTCTTAAAAAAGTCACATCGTAACAATCAAGTTTTTGTATCATAAATCAGCAAAAAAAAAAGTCACATCGTAACAATCAAGTTTTTTATCATAAATTCTATAATAGTAGTTTGTTAACGTGAAAAATAATTTGTGGCTTTTTGATTAACTAGATACTTTATATGGTTTTGTTACGTTTGAACGATATAGAAGTGCCGTACTCATGTGTAAGAAAGGTAGAAACACCAACTACGTCAACTTGGGAGCACACACTTGTTTATCTATTGTTTGAAAATAAAAGTCAAACGATGTCATTTCGAGACAATCATCAACTTACACCTACTAAAAATAAAACAAATTTATACTGGACCATTCTATTCTTGGAAGTAATGTTTTAAAAATAATATATTAAAATTTTGAAGTTAATAACAAATATCTTCTTCATTCATGAGCTTTTTATATTAAAAAAAAAATTAAGGAAGCCATTTTAAAAATTTCCTACATATATATGATGTATCCATATAAGATAACGAATTAAAAAAAAATATGTAGTAATGTTCTTATCTAAGAGTCTATTGAGGTTGGAGACTGTATGAAACATTTAGGAGTGGATAAGAAGAAAAATGGAAAACGAAGAATATCTCCGGGGGTCAAACGGTCAAAGATAATCACGTGTGCCGGTGTGCGTTGGCCTTTCACCACCGACACCGTCCTTTGACGTCGGCACGAACCAACACCGCACAGCACTACTTCTCTCAAGTTGACCTTCAAGCTAACTGTATAGGCAAATTTCTTATTTTAATGGTTTACTTATATTTCAACAATTCATCTTATAGTAATTGTATAAATCACCGAACCTTAATATATATATATATATATATATATATATATATATAATTAATATTCGTGTCCGAATTTCTCCATATTAACAGTGTTTATTTGGTTTTACTTTGCAACTTGTCTAGTTAATAGCACTATAATTCGCCTAGAGCCAAAACCTACCAATAGATATCTTACTTAACTAAATAAAGTTTATTATGATTGTTTAAGTTTTGATAATAACAGTTAATACTTCAATTGCATGTCGACGAAATTAAATATCACCCAACTTGCTGAAGTTTCATAGTCCATTACACTTTAAAAATATTTTTAAAGTATTTATTAATTATTAATGATAAATTGTATATTTTAAACAAAATTTATTAAAATTGTTATTATCAATTTGAAGTTACTGAACATTATTAATTATAAAATCATGTATTTTAATTATATATGTAACATGGAAAGTATGAGAATATTAATTTGAATAGAGGGAGGAAATATATATATATATACAAATTATATAGTGTTCAATTTATATAAATTTGTTCATATTGACCTGAATCATCAAAACCAAGTTTTCTTCTGTTTTATAGCTCAACTTTGTAATGTTTAGTTATTTTATTTATTTTATATATAGAAAGTGCATGTTTTCCTCTACATTCACACGGCAAAAAAAGAGAGAGAAACCGACTCTTTCATTTGGCGGCGCTGAATCTCTCAAAAAAATAAAAAAAATACAGACCAAAAATATTTGTATATCTATCAGCTAACCTCGTTCCTTGTCTTAAAAAAACATCTTGTAAAATCTCATTCTCTCTCTCACCACTCTGTTTTTTTCCTCTCTCTCTACAGAGTTTTCTTTCTCTCTAAGAAAAACATTAAATAAATAAAATCTCAGGGTTTATAATAAGCTTTAAGTTTCAGAGGAGGTTTATTAGAAAGATAGCTTTTTATGTGCACCTTAAAAGTGGCAAATCAGGAAGATAACGTTGGTAAAAAGACCGAGCCGACCACTCGAGAAGATGATCACCGAACGTTACCAGACATCGATCAATGGTTTTACTTATCCCCACCAGAAGACAACCACTTCCACCACCGTGACAAGTCTCTTATGTCGAGTTTTGAAAGAGAGAAGGAGATGTCTGTAATTGTCTCTGCTTTGACACATGTCGTCGCTGGAAATGTTCCTCCTCATCAATTCGTTGGCGGTGGCGGTGGAGAAGGTAATTCGAATTCTTCCTCGTCCTCCGGGCAGAAGAGGAGGAGAGAGGTGGAGGAAGGTGGCGGTGGAGGTAAAGCAGTCAAGGCAGCTAATGTTTTGACGGTTGATCAATATTTCTCAGGCGGTAATTCTTCTAGTTCGAGAGGTAACTATTGTTGTTTTCCTTTTTAAACACGTCTTCTAGACCCGTTCTAGATACAATAGGATAAAATATTCATTTTAATCTCCAAATTTAAAATATATATTATATAATAGTTAGTATTAATCAAATATCGAATTTTTTAATTTAACATTAACTTAACTATTTTTGGTCTTCTAAGTTTCAGAATCTATAACACACCTTACACCATAACATGATAATTTCTTTCAAAAATTTAGATATTTTTGTTATAAAATGGTAGTTAAGTTTTATACTTATATTCTAATTTACAACAAGATATGTAATTAAGAAAAAAAAATATAGTAATGCATGCAAATAAGTAACGGAATGTTGACAAATAGATTAACAAACACTCCATCTGTTTTAATATAAGTATAATTTTGATACTTTTACGTATATTAAGAAAGTGATTAAAATATATTTAAATTGTTATTAATTATATCTATTTGATTAACTGTATTTGAGATAAATAAAATTATTTATAAAATTAATACAATTTGTAGTTAATTAAACTGAAAGTAAATATCATTTGCAATGGAAATCTAAAGTCACTTTTTGTGTAAATGATACTTATGAAAGTGTACTTGATTATCTTAACACATATACTTTAGAATTATAATGTAAAGGTCAATGTGATTAATTAACAAAATGATGATATGATTATATGCCAAAAGAATCTACCTCCTTCCATTTGCCTCAAGAGTCGTTTTCCACTTGCTTTGTTTATCTACTTGTTCATTGATCTTTGTGGCCTCATCACTACTTTCTCATAATCACCAACACTCTTTTTTTCAACGGGCTTTCTCTTTATAAATAACATTATTCGACTCATTCAAGTTTCAATTATTTTATATGTTTTGTTTGTTTGATTGTAGTGAGAGAAGCTTCGAGTAACATGTCAGGTTCAGGCCCAACATATGAGTACACAGCTACAACAAATACTAATACCGAAACGTCGTCGTTAAACGGGGACCAACCTCGAAGAAGATACAGAGGAGTGAGACAAAGACCATGGGGAAAATGGGCAGCTGAGATTCGAGATCCTTTCAAAGCAGCTAGAGTTTGGCTCGGTACGTTCGACAATGCTGAATCAGCCGCAAGAGCTTACGATGAAGCTGCTCTTCGGTTTAGAGGCAACAAAGCCAAACTCAACTTCCCTGAAAACGTTAAACTCGTTAGACCCCCAGCTGCAACACAATCTGTTCCCACGCAACCCGCTCATGTTCAGACACCAACTCAGTTTGGGAACTCGAGTTCCACAAGTACCCTTTTGCCCCTAAGGCCTGCTTCAGAGCCGTTGATGCAGTCATACAACAACTTGAGTTACTCAGAGATGGCTCCCCATCAACAACAATCTATGGGTTTATATGATCAAATGCCGTTTCCATTGCGTTTTGGTCTCACCGGAGACTCAATGATGCAATCCACTTCTCATTCTCGTCCTCTGTTTTCTCCAGTAGCGGTTCAACCGAGTGAAACCGGTTATCTCCAGGATATACAATGGTCACCAGAGAAGACAAGTCATAACAATAACTGCGATAACACTCCATCCTCCTGATAGTATTGCTTCATAGAAAAGAGAATGATGATTGCTTGTTGTAGGGTTTAGGTTTAGGTTTAGGTTTATGTTTGTATTGCTTTCTTCCTTGCATGTTTTCTTGTTTTTTCTTTCAACATTTTATCATATTTTTTGGCATAATAATAAATTCGTTGTAAAAAGAAGGAAGAGTTTTGTTTACTCTGTTATGTGAAACCAAACAAAGACAACAAAAAGTTAAAATGAAGATTTTTAGGACAATGACAAGAACCTGAAAGATTCTTTCCACTGTGGGGTGTGTTGTGGCTAAACCAATTTCACAAGCGAATTTACTTTTATGTCTAACCATAGTTTCTTTGTGAATTTGGTGACAACTCTTCTCAACAAGATCTAAAAGCTTCTCCAAGTTTGACATGCTCATGAGTTTAGAATTTCGTTGCTGTCTTTAGCAATCTGAGCACAAGAGGACCTAGATCATTAACAATTAGCACTAGCAAATTACAGTTTACAAACAAATCATAGCCAAGGATTACGAGAAGATAACAGAAGGTCTTACTTGTTCAAGGATAAATGCAATCTTCTCAGTTTTTGCCATAGCACCAAATGTCTAAGAAAAATATTCCGAGATAATACGTTTACTTATTGGGCCGAGATGATACGTTTATTTAATGGGCTGAATAATACGTATATTTGGTTATCGCCTACTTAGTTCCACATGAGTTTTTTTGGGTTACTTTATTCGCTTCCGATATGATGTCTATTACATAATATACCCAAACATGAATTTATTGCGTTTTGCATCTCAGTTTGTCATGCGAAAAAGTATTGACGATCACTTGAATCATGATCATCGAATTTGGGATATGTATATTGATGGAAGAGTAGTCTCTAGATCTCTAATATCATTTTTTCATACAAGGGTTATTCATTAGAAAGTTGTTTATATTAGTATTTTTTGTTTGTTGTTTATTATATATATATATTTTTTAATATTACAAAATTTAGGATTGAAATCCGTAATTCTCATTGTCCGTAACCACAACATATAATATTAGTTTTGTCTCAAAAATCACTCAAACCAAAGACTTATAATAATGGACATGATCATTTACATTTGATCTAATGACTTCTTTGTTGTTTGTGATGATAATATAACAAAATATATAATATGTTTGTTATATTATCACCACAAAAATTTGAGTTTATAGTATTATAAACGATGATCGATTTCAATTATCTATAATACATGTAATCATAATGAACAATATAGCATTAAACTTATAATAAGGATATTCATTGACCAGTTCAAAAAAAAAGGTATATTCATTGAAATTTGTTCACAAACAGAAGCCCATGATACAATACACACACAACTACGTACGACTATATATTATATAGAATCGTTTGTATTCTTCTGTTCATACAAACTCGATTATATATATATATATTTATATGTTGAATTACAAAATAGTTTATATTTTCAATACTTTATAGTAATTTCTGTTGAATAGATCATATTAAATTCTCGGGATATCATAGAATCTTGGGATATCTCACAAGAAATTGAAAAATTCATCACATTTGTTTATCAATTAGCGGTTGTGTATCGGTCTTTTCTTGTTCGCACTATTATAATCCATATCAACCAATCCATAACCATCACTTCCTCCTCCATCTTGCCTTGAGTTCCGAGTCTCCTGCTCCTTCTCCACAACCATTAGCTTTCTATTTCTCACGGTTTCTCCTATGCTTCTTGCTAAAAAGCACAAAAAAAAAAAGAATCATCATCAAACACTCATATTTTGGTAATACATATTATTATTAGAAACAATTTAATCGAGTTTGTGTATTATATCTTCATAAACTGCTTATATGCATATGTGTGTGTATCAGCTATAAATTTACCTTGAGCAGGAGAAGAAATTAAGATGATGAGAAGAAGTGCCAGGAGGAGAGGCTTGTTAAAAACCCTAACTGCCATGTTTTAGAAGTGACTTTAGTTTATTTTTCTTTGGCTATGTTTTTTTATTGAACCTTTTTGTGTTTATTTATACAAGATGAATGATTCTGTGATGAGCTTATATGGTCCCATATATTATATCAGAATTTAAGAACGTTTTGGAAGTTATTGGGACATATGGGTCTAAGGACATGACGTCGATATTTATGTGTCTTCCCACTAACATAGTTTATATTTCAAGTGACTTTACGGTTGATTGTTAAACTTTTTTTCTTTCTTTAACACGTTTTAACTCTCTCTTTAGGTTTCTTTAAATTATCAAATAATATCAAATAATTTAAATGCCCTCTACAATGTTGTTTTCATTTACATGACTAAGAGAAGTTATAACAAGAGGTTATAATGGAGTAAGTGGGAAATCAACAGTTTAGTTATACTTATACTACCTAAGTACGTGTAATAAGTTGATATATGTAGGATCGTAAAAATCATGATTGAAAAATCACAAAAAAACGCGTATAAACAGTAATAAAACGAGTAGAAAATATTTAAGAAATCGTTAAGAAAATAGATGAATTTGTGGAGTCGAGATTTAATCTCTTTTGTTAACTCAATAAATCGTCTTTAATGTGAAACATTTTCTATGCGATTTTGAATCTTAAGATACAATCACGATAAGATTGTTTCACTACACCCGAAACAGAATATGCGAACTCTTACTACTACGAATACTCTCAAAACTTATTTACGAAGACGAATAGGATTTTTTCTGAAATTACTTTCTAATTACATTTAAGCATGTGAAATAATAAAGAGGATATGCGCTTATTTATATGAGAAGAAAGCTTGATCGACAAGTCAAGGATAACGATAAAAGAAATAATATTTTGAAAATAATCATGTTTATCGCGTGAGATGAGGAACATAACTATTCAAATAATTAGACTCAATCGTATATAAGATTTATCTAGAAAATTATACAAAAAAACTTGGTAAGAAATTGTTTCAAAAGAACTTCTTATTGTGGTTAAATCTCATATTCACCAAGACCAAAGATCCAAGCCTAGTCATGCGATGGCACGTGCGGTGTGTGGTTTGTATAATGGCTTTTGTCACTCCTTCTCTATAGTATCTCCACAAGCTATCAAACTTTGATAAAGAAGTATCATATTTATATTACAATTTTTTTTTTCATAAGCAATGTAAATTTTTTTTACTATTTTATTTCATTTAAGTAAACATTTAATCCACATTTCTTTTCACATTAATCCAAAATTTACACAGTTCAAAACTTACAAAATTTGAGTTCCACCATATAAACCATCCAATGTCTATAACCATATTTTGGTCAAAAAGGAAAAAAAGTTTTAACCATATGTTAGTGCTAAATTAGACTGATGAGATAAGATTAGAGGAGATGATAGCTAGGACCGAGTGGTCCTTTGATCAATGGAGATATTGAAAAATTGTGGTCCTTTAAAAGAATATGATTTATCAGAACATTCAAAACAAATAAAGTTTACATCCAATATTGTCTATACATACAAACACATATGTTTCACGTAGTCAACCCATGGACGAAGAGAGATCTAGATATTGGTAATCTGACATCGAGATAGAAAGGGTTAGCTAGAAATTTAGCATGCTATATTTGGTGATAAATTTTAATGTAAGCCATCTTGTTCATTATCTATCATGCATGTTATATACATCAGTTTTACAGGATTTGAAATTCATAGACAATACCAGGCATATATACTAGTTTAGCCAGATCATGTATGGGATTCTCGTTGATAACGTGAGATTTACCTGATTCTATCATTTCGATTAAAAATAAAACAAATTGGACCACATTAGGGATGTAGATTGGAGTGTGGGGGTCGGGGACATGTTAGATAGAGTGTATAAATATAGCAAAAAGGACGTAAAGTTTGTAGAGTCATGTGTTTGAGGTGTTTCCCAGTAAACCATTCATTATTACAATTTATTTTCTTCAACTACAAAAGCTAAAGTTTCCGACAAGAGTTGGTCTACTTTCATTTTCCATTTATTTTGAAACATATCATTATATTTTTTTTATAAAAATCATTGCCATATAATTCCACGTGAATGAATATGATACATCGTTTTTTCTAAAGTTAATTGACTAAAAATGACAATTTTAGTATAATAGTATTGTGATCCGATTTGATCAATGAAATATATGGACTTAAAAAGTTTGAACTTTATTTGATATTATGACTCGTTTTGAGTTCTATCCCATGAAGTAAATATATACGACCTGATATTATTATTTGTGGACCTAATTATAAAAAGTCTCTGTGACACTGTTTCCAAGACTTTATAGTTTTATTATTATTGCCAGTTTCATATGATTAGGTAATCGGTTGATTAGACTTTTACATTTGGAAAGATCGGGAAACTTTTTTTCTTATGGAAAAGTCAAGAAACCAACCACAATGTCATGTACCAATAACCAGTGACAATCTCTAGACAACACCTACTGATGAATGTTTTGTTAGTACAAAGAAAGTCATGACCAAAGAAAGAAGTATGTGTTTCTCTAACTTTTGGTTTTATCTATCTCCGAAGATTTTCAAACACTTATCAGGTTTTACATAGATACACGTAGTTTCTTGGAGATCGACATCAAAGCAATGTTTTGTACATACAAGTTGAACTGAGACAGGGACCATGAGAGCACATGTAAGGTTTGGTCCCATTTGGTATAATCAGTCTTTGTCTCTCTTTCATCACCGTTAACAAGTCTACATTTAAGTCTTGAGAGCTTAGACAAGACATGCAATATAATGAATCATATATCTTATCGACCAAAGTCACAATCAAAGATTTTATCTATTTATTTATGTTAGGGGTCAATTTCAATTTTCTCCAAATGCCTATCAAAGATTAAGAAATTGTTTGTGTAATACATACAATAATAGAACATTAACTGAGACTTTACAATGTTTTTTTTTTCTTAATTGTTGCCAAATGAATAAAGATTTCAGTAAGGTACTCCCTGGTTTGTAGGGTTGTGATTACCGGACTCAGCCTCACAAGTTGAATTCTTGGAGGGTTCTTTGAACCGGACTTGAGAGATTATTTGGTTGTTTCAGAACTTTCTCTTCGTTACAATCATAGTATTGTGTTATATGACAGAGCGAACTGGTGTTGTTGATGAATCTCATGAGCAGATACAGGAGACTGATTCAAAGGAAAGAACCTTCAAGCAGCTCATTCTGCATAAAAGGCGTATGCTAAGACACTAAAGATTCATAAAGAGTTTGTATTTAACATTTTGGTTTTAAAATGTAGATATTGATAAAATAAAATAAAGATGCTACCGTAATAAAAAAATATTTTGCGACCAAAATCCATAGTAAAGGCTATATTAAAGAGAGGATTTAATCTTCAAAAAAAAAAAGTTCGACCAATTTTATACAGCGACATATTCTCTTAACCAAAAACAAAATAATTAACTGATTACAAGTGTTCGGCAAAAGACATCTACATTCACTCGTGGTTCTTCCTAAAAATAGAAACATATGTGAAGCTAAAATTTCTCACTAGCAACCTAAAAACACTCTTTATTGCAACATTAACAACGACTACCCAAAGACACGAATTGAATAAAAATCCAGCGACTGTAAGAGAAAAACACAACAAGCAATCAAACAAAACAAAAAAAAAACACATCTTCAAGTTAAATCAAACAGTCTTAATCTCATTCATCACCACTTTCTCAATATGGCCGGAAGAGCAGCGATGCTCGTTAATATCAAAACGGTTTTAATGACCACTTTGACCCTGGCTAGCTTAGTCAGAGGCTTCGGTGTGAACTGGGGCAATATCGCATCGCATCCACTGAATCCTGATATTGTAGTTAGGATGCTTAAGGACAACAAGATCAACAAAGTGAAGCTTTTCGACGCCGATTCATGGACCATGAATACTTTGGCCGGTACGGGCATGGAGGTTATGGTCGGAATCCCTAATAACCTTCTTGAATCTCTAGCAGAGGATTACGAAAATGCTAAAGATTGGGTCAAAGAAAATGTCACGGCTTACATCCGTAAAGATGGCGTCAACATCAAGTAAACCTTAAAAAAAACTTTTCCTAATGATCATATTCGAACATTAAGTGGATTGACCCAAGTCCATTATATGATCGCCATTTATAGGTACGTGGCCGTGGGGAACGAGCCGTTCTTGTCATCATACAACGGGTCGTTCTTGGAGACAACGTTTCCAGCATTAAAGAACATTCACAAGGCGTTAAAAGAAGCTGGACATACTAATACAATGAAAGCCACGATCCCACAGAACGCTGAAGTTTACCAATCAGCTAATGATAAGCCATCAGAAGGAGATTTTAGAAGCGATGTAAAGAAAACGATGGTAGACATAGTCAACTTCTTCAATGATAATGATTTACCTTTCACGGTTAATATTTACCCTTTTCTTAGTCTTTACCTAAACGAACATTTTCCCGTTGAATACGCTTTTTTCGACGGTAAAGGTAAGTCAATTCCTGATAATGGTAAGAACTACGATAACGTGTTTGATGCGAATTACGATACGCTTGTTTACTCGTTGAAGAAAGCCGGGATTAAAGATATGAAGATTATCATTGGGGAGGTAACTTGACAAACAAGTTATTGTTTATTACGCATAATATTCAATACTCCCTCCGTTTCAGTTTAATTGTCGTTGTAGAGTAAAATTTTTCATTTTTAAAATAAGTATCGTTTTATACTTTCAATGCAAAATTTATTGATTTTTTATTATATATTTTTCTATTGGTTGAAATGTGATTATGTGTATTGGTAGTAGTGTTTTTATTTTTCAAATATGCAAAATTAAATATTTTTTTTAATTTGTATGTCCAACTCTAAAACGATAATTAAAATGAAACAGAAGGAATAGATTGTTAGATAGTAAGTTGACGCTTTATAGGAGATTTACTTATAAACTTTTTTAACCATCGGGTTCAATTTGTTGACTAGGCGAACATTTAGTTTTTTTTTTCTTCATCTAAGAGACTTTTTAGAACACTAACTATGTAGGAATATTAACGATGTTGAAATAGTTTGTTGAGTTTGGTTTATGTTTTATAGATTGGATGGCCAACGGATGGACATAAATACGCGACGCCAAAGCTAGCAGAGAAATTCTATGCAGGTCTTATGAAAAGACTTGCTAAAGAGGAAGGGACTCCATTGAGACCTGAGAGATTAGAAGTTTATCTCTTCGGTTTCCTTGACGAGGACATGAAGAGTATTATGCCTGGACCATTCGAGAGACATTGGGGAATCTTTAGGTAATATAAATACGTTTCTCTTTATATCTAACACTCTATAACTAGATTTTTGAGCGACAAGCCACCTTCTTATTGTTTTACTGATTTACATATATATACTAATACTCTCTCCATTTTAAAAAGATGCATATTTTTAGAGAAAAATAATTACTTCAAAAAAGTATATTTTTTTATATTTTCAATACAATTTTCATCAATTAATAACAAAAAATTATGAAATTTAAAAACATTAATAGCATTTTGTAAAGTTTTATTGGCTTTAAAATATAAAAATATAAGATTACAGAAAATTATGCATTTATAACTAAGTTTTAATGTGTTTTATTAAAAAATGCGAAAATTCTAAAATATGAATAATTTTGAAACGGAGAAAGTACTATGCATGTGTTATTAAAACCAGTTCTTAGCGTGTTATTAAAACCAGTTCTTAGCGTTTATATATTATTTCACTCTTCGATGTTTTGTTTTCCTTGTTACCTAACATACTATATATGCACATATAAGCATAATTGGGAAAAACAAAACATCAGTCATTGACATTTCTATTTGTTATTTCTAATATTTATCCACCAGATACGATGGAACACCTAAGTTTATGCTCGATTTCACTGGACAAGGACGCAAGATGGTACCCGTGGCAGCGAAAGGTGTGAAATACTTAGACAAACAATGGTGCATAGTGAACAAAGATACGATCAATCTAGATAAGGTTGCTCCGGACCTAGAGTATGCATGTTACCACGGTGACTGCACTGCGATGAAGGGTGATTCAAGGTGTAGTAAGCTAGACAAAATCCAAAACATATCATACGCATTTAACATGTATTATCAGATTCAGGGCCAAGACGTTAGCGCTTGTGATTTCAAAGGAACTGCTAGGATTACTAAGGACAATGCGACTGTGGGAAGTTGCTTGTTCCCTATTCAGATCGTTAGTGGAAGTGATGACTTCAAGATCAGCTTTGTGTTCGGAAGATTCATTGTCGTTGGACTTGTTCTTCTTGGATTAATCACAATTATATAATTTGTTTTCTTTATTGTTTTTTTTTCAATTTTGGGGAATTGATTCCATACGTTATTTTTATGTGTTGTTCGTTTGAATGTGAGTTAGTACTTCTATGTGTTTTATAGATCGATTTAATCAAATCATATACTCGGTTTAAATTAACGCAACCTTTAAATAATTTAGTTATGTGTTTAGAACATGTTTATTGAGGGTCTTTTAAGACGGGTCTTTTTCTTATTTAAGAGACATTTCTTAACTTTATCTCTTAATTTTGTTAGTTAAAAACTAAGAGATCGTCTTTTAAATCCCGTTAAGAGATCTGTCCTAAAGAGATTCTCAATAAACATGCTCTTATATCAGTGTCACTATTATCTATTAAAATATTTTGTTTTTCTCGCATAAAGAAGTATTCATTTATTTATTTTTGATACGTGGCCTAGTAGGTGTTCATTAACATATCTCCGTCACCTTAAAAGCAATTCATAAAGGATATTTACATTTACAACTTTATTTAGAGTTACCCCACAAAATGGTTTAACACTTTTAACTGAATTTTTGACCCACACTGGGACATTCATTCACCTTTGACACAGTAAAGAGCAATTATTGTTGTGGTTACAAAATAACTACCAGTGGCGCCAGGAAATTTCGTCTTACATCGAAGACAAGATTTTAAAGACCACTTTGAATCGTTGACTTGGGAATAGACTTGGATGTGTGTCAGTCAGTGTAATAATAGTATAATACTATATTCTTGATGCATTGTTGTGTGCCAGAAACTTTGGAAGGAAACAAAACGGATGACAAGAAATATGCTATTTTTCCATTCCGAATTATAAAATATTTTGAGTAACAACATGCATATCAAAAACCTATTGGTTAAATTAAAAATTAAAAATTAAAAATTACTCAATTAATTGTAAATACTGTATAATTAATACATAATTCTGATAAAATTAAAATTTATTTTTTAAAAATGAAAATATCTTAAATATTAAAACATCAGAAATCTTTTCAAACTTTCTATATTTTGACTATATAATATTTTGTCATCAATAGTTATAGGCCACCTATCAAAACTGGAGTATACTTGATTTTTAAGTTTCATCCAGACTTGTGTTCATGCTAAAAAAAGAAAGAAGAAGATTAGACCCGACAGCAAATAATTTGTTTTAAAATATTTTTTAGATGAACGTTAGGCCGAACATATATCGATAAAGTTTATCATAGTATCTTTATAAAGTATAATTACATTATTCAGGATTCACTAAGTCAAGTCTTATTGTCTTGGTGTACAATGTAAATTACAAAACGTTATGTCTGTTTCAGATGCAACAGAAGCAAACATACAACTTGCATCATCCTCAGTCGTCGATCCAAAAACCAAAAACCAAATGTTCACGTTACAGAGCATTCACTATAACATGGACCTTAACATAAACGATAATGATCTATTTATGCAAAACTCATTATTTTTAAGTGGAAGCTCACTTTTTCACGTCCTTGCGGTAAGTCCATACGTCATTGCAGTGACATCATCGTCCATGTTCTCTTCGTTCACACGTGGTGTTGAAGCATCTTCCAAGTATCTACCCTGAACTTGCTTGTCATACGTAGTAAATGTTTGAGACCCATTATTAAATCTTATCTCTCAATTACAAAGTTAAAAACTTCGTACATAATAAATTATAAATAAAAGACCATTCACTTCTTTGTCCACCCTTCTTCACTTGCAATCTCTCTCTCTTTTATTCTTTCTATAGGAAAAAAAAATGAATCCTTCTCAAAGCCCTAGCCCTAATTTCACGTTTTTATCCGGTGAAAACTCTATTTATCCTTTCATGGATAATTATGATTTCTCCAATTTGATGTTCGATGTTGGTGAAGGAGGCAACAAGGGTTTGATCCCGGAGGAACCTTCATCTCCGACAACCATCGTTACCGGTGAAAGCGGCGGATCCGGCAGCGCATTTACGACGTTGAGTAAAAAGGAAACAGTGTGAGTTTTAGTTTTAGTGATTCTTATCCATATATTTTAGTAATTGTATTAATATATACGGTTTATTTTTAGTAGTTGCAAAAATAGGGGAAGTAAAGATGGAGAGACGAAGGAGATGGGTCATCGAATTGCAATTAGAACGAGATCAAAGATTGATGTGATGGATGATGGTTATAAGTGGAGGAAGTATGGGAAGAAATCTGTCAAGAACAACACTAACAAAAGGTATATAAGGATTTAATTAAAAATAAATAGACTCATTTGATGATTTTTATAATATCTTAATTAGTTGTTTTAAAAACTAACATATCATTGTTAGGCATTTGATGTCAACATCTTGTTATTCTTCTAATGCTATAGAACAACCACTAGCTAGATCATATAGTGATTTGAAAACTGTTTAATGGTCCTCTATTATTTACTAAGCCACTTGTATTAAAATACAGGTTCCATATGCATCCTTGCGTATGCATGTCTTGTTTATATATACATAGCTTTCTGATTGATTGGTGGTGAATTGACTAATTTGTGTGTGACTAATTTGGATAAATAATTTGGAGATCAAGGACCCTTCATTTATATTGTTTAATGGTGGGATATTTATAAAAGTAATAAATAACTAATGAACGGTGAATGGATGTGAATATGTATACAGGAACTATTACAAATGCTCAAGTGAAGGTTGCATGGTGAAGAAGAGGGTAGAGAGAGATGGTAAAAATGCAGCTTATGTGATTACAACCTATGAAGGAGTCCATAACCATGAGAGTCCCTCACATGTCTATTACAGTGACATGGGTTTGTCTTATGATCATGGTAATTGGAACCAACACTCTCTTCTTCAATCTATCCAAATATCTCCTCCATCTTGATTCTTGAGATTATTAAATGTCTACTATCATTATAATCGCAATTTATTGCCATGTGTAATTTATAGGTGTAATATTAATGTTTTCGCTTATAAATGTTTTGAAAATGTACATGGTTATGAAACCTCTTGTGGTTACGTAAGGTATCAAAATTCAAAATATCAAATGTATATGCATAGTTGCTAATTTGCAGTGTTGTGTTTATAAGTGCTCTGATGAGATCTCTGTCTGTGAAAGAGTTTGCACTTCTAAAAATAATGCTGAAACAAGTTGGAGCTTTCTCTGTCTGTGGCGTATCTGAGCTTGACGCTTACTCTGATGCTTGTGCTAGAACGGTACGCGTGAACCAGCATCAAGTTGCTAATTGGAATGATATTTGTCTTAGAAGATGTCAAAGTGAGTGTCTTAAGCTCTCTTCTGGCTCTTCTTGAAATGTTTAGATTGGTTCCTTTTGAAATGGAAATGGTATTTGAATTTGAGATTTTTAAAAAATAATATTATGAGAGATTACATTTCATCATGTGAGGTTTGTTTGGTAACTTTCTCAGCTGTTTTGTGAACTACTTCTCCTACAACACCACCTGCTAGTTTTGCAGACTCTTCAATAGCTTCTTTGCTTACTTCAAGGCTCCTTGTCGCCGCCTCTTTCACTTTCTCTCCTTTATCTTCTCCTTCTTTGTCCCTCTTGTTGTTGTTGTTTTTGTCGCTGTTGCTTCTGAAACTGTCCACAACAAAACCAACACGCATGAGCTTTAAGATCAACCATGACTACAAATAAACACTATAGTATATGAATGCTTGTTTGTTTGTTTACTCTAAATTTGGAGGGTAAAGCTTCATCTGGATCTTCTGCATTGCACCTTGAATCAATTCCCAAGAACTCGGTGGAAATTTCTTGCCAAAAATCCCACATATGATCTTTAGAAGTGATGGATTCTCTTCTTTCCTGGCAACACCATCATCTGAAGATACTGGTGAAATCCCCTTAGAGATCAAGATGATGATGATGAAGAATAAGAATGAGAAACCAAATCTGATTCTTCTTGATTCATTCATGTTTTAATTAAAAAGCTTCAGAGAAATCAAGAAAGGGGTCAAAAGGAAATGATAGTAGAGAGAGAGAGTGGGTGCCATGTTTCTAGCATCAAGAGAAGCAGAACAAACACTTTTGGTTTGAACGGTTCTTGCGTAACACCTGCATTGACTTTTGAAGCATCTGTCTTTTAATTAGTTAAAACATTACATTAAAAGACTAATCGTTTAACAAAAATAGACAAAACACACAAATAAGTTGAGCAGCTCCCTCTGCTTTGGGACCTCTTTTATGACAGTCACTGTTCTTAGCTATAATCACTTCACCACATCTTCTCAACCAACCACTTGCAGAAAGTGTTTCATTTGAAGAAGCTAGCATGATCAAAGATTCATCGGTTTTTCTGACTAAGTGATCAGTCTCTAATCCAATTCCTGAGACAGTTAAGTTTCTTAATCGTTCCTTAACTGAAAAAGTATATCTATACAAACTGAATCCACAATAAAGATGTTGCAACTGTAAGAAGACTTTTTTTTTTAATAAATCTCTAAGACTCCTTTCAGTTCCATCTCTTGGAGTTCTTGCTGGCCTTTGACTTCTGTTTAGCCTGTTGAAACGCCTGCATCTTCTGCTTCTTCCTCGCTTCTTTCTCTGCTTTTGACATCTTTGACTTCGCCTTCACTTTTGGTGCTTTCTCTTCTAGCTCTGCTTCTCTCTCTATCGCCTTCGCTCTAGCTTCCAGGTTCTTCTCCAAGTAATACTGCCCAGAGAATCCATTCATTCAGATTATACTGACAAAAAGTAAAGAGATGTGGTTTGGACTCTTACATTGTAGTCTCCTGCGTAATCTTCCAAACAACCATCTTCTACTTCTATGACTCTGTTAACAATCTGTTTGATGAAATAACGGTCGTGTGACACTGCAATGACTGTACCTTGGTACTCGTTTATCGCTTCCTGATTCACACCAAATGATCCAGACACAGTTATTATAACTATATCCAAAGACTACCAAGAAAGAAAGAGTAGAAGAAGCTGAAACCTCAAGCATCTCTTTTGAAGGAATGTCCAAGTGATTGGTTGGTTCGTCCAAAACGAGTACATTCGAAGGCGTCACCATGAATTTACAGAAAGCAAGACGCGCTTTCTCACCACCGCTCAAAAGAGAGACCTTACGATCAAGCATGTCTGCTTTGAAGTTGCACCGTCCTAAAAGACCTTTTATATCATCACTTCTCCAGTCTTCTGCAGCTTCACAAACTGTTTCAAGCACTGTCTTATCCAAATCAAGAACCTCAGCCTAGCAAAAAACACAACAAAATCATGATCAAGAAACTAACAAAACATTTGTTTAAAGCTAGAAAGATAGTGAAACAGACCTGATTCTGTTCAAAGTAGTTTGGTAATACATTGTGCTCTCCAAGAATAACTTCACCTTTCATTGGCTTCTCCAAACCCATTATAAGCTTCAGTAACGTGCTTTTCCCACAACCGTTGGGGCCAATAATAGCAATCTTTTCTCCTCTTTCTATTGCTAGATTAGCCTTCTTGAATAGCATCTTATCCTCAAAACCAAAATCAACGTTTTTAACCGTGACTACAGATCTCCCACTTGTTCCACGCTCCGGAAACCTGATTTTCATCTGCTTCCGCTGAAATGGCTTCTCTATAAGCTCCTGTTCTTGCAGCTTCTCTAGTTTCTATTCCAAACAACACAACAAAAGGGAAACATAAGCTCAAAAAAAAGAGCACAAGAATAGAGACATAACCCATATGTAATGGTCAGCTTGCTTACCTTCTCTGCAGTAGAAGCACGGCCAGAGTTTGCACCAGCACCAAGCCTAGCGATTAAGTCCTTAGTTGATTCAATCTCTTTCTGCTGTTTTTCCCAAGCTGCATTCTGATTTTCGATCCACTCTGCCTTTGAGATCACATACTGAGAGTAGTTACCTTCAAATGTCCTCGAAACACCCATCTCGGTTTCGACGATTTTGGTACATAGCTGATCAAGAAAGGCTCTGTCGTGTGAGATGATAACCATAGGCACTTCTTGCTTTTGTAGATAGCCTTCAAGCCATTCAATAGTATCAAGATCCAAATGGTTTGTAGGCTCATCAAGTAGCAGCAAATCTGGATCCTACTCATAGAAACACACACAATACACATTAGCTTCTGGTTGGAGTTTGAATCCAATCAAATCATTCATACCTGAATATTTAATCCAAAGTTTTATCTGCCAAAAACTTAGAATTCTTGGACTTTTAAATTCGAATTAACCCGGAACTGAAACCAAAGTTTTGGACATTATTCAGTTTCTAACTTTGTTACCCGAACAAAAAACCGAAATAACCATACCAAAACCGAAACTGAAACTTTGGATATTAGTTTGATCTCAACTTTGCTATCCGAACCAAAAAACGAAATAACCAAAGCAATACCAAACCAAATTTCCTAAATATTCAAACTGATCCATCTCTAGAATCCAGAAACAAAAACCAAAATATACCAAACTGGAGAATTATCAGATATAAGCCCACTTCCCAACTTTGTTATCCAAACCAAACAAAAGCCGAACCGAATTTTCTAAATATCCGAACCGGATCCTATATTTTTAGAACCGAAAAAACAAAAACTGAAATAAACCGAACAGATACCAAAATCCCCAGGCTTACACACAATCTACATAAACTTCTAAATGGAAACCTTTCAGTGTGTGATTATTATGTAATGTTCATATACCTGAAGCAGAATCTTCCCAAGTGACATCCTCATTTGCCACCCACCACTAAACGAAGCAACAAGCCTATCAGCATCCTCTGGAGCAAACCCCAACTCCGGCATCAGCTTACTAACCTTAGCATCAACACTATCCAAATTCACAGCCTGAGCTCGTCTCTGCAACAAATCAAACTCATCCAACAACCTCCCCATGAGCTCCAAATCATCAACAGACCCTTCAATAGCCTTCTGAACTTTCTCAAGCCTCTCAGTGATCTCCATCTCCTCCTCGAAAGCGCTCAAGAACTCTTCCTTAACCGTCCTGCTCATCGAAACCTCGAACTCTTGGCTCAAGAAGGCTACTTTCATGTTGGGTTTGGCCTTGATTACGTTCCCTGAGTCAGGCTCCTCTTGGCCAGTGATGATCCGTAACTGCGTCGTTTTGCCAGCTCCGTTAACGCCGACTAACCCTACTTTCTCCCCTCTTTTGACTTCCCAGGAGACGTCTTTGAGCACCGTAACGCCTTTGTAGGTTTTTCTTATGTTCTCTAGCTTCACGCCGGAGGAAACTCCCGAAGCTCCGTTCTTTGAGTTTTTTTGTTTCCGGCCGGAGTCTTGTTGGGTCGTTGGAGTTGAGAAGAGTGATTCGATGTCGTTTTGTTGCTCTTTCACGGGGGTGATTGTGGAGACTTGGGATCTGATGGTGGTGGTTTCGCGTTTAGGGATGGGAAAGGAGGAGACTTTGAGGAAGTTCGATGCCACTGGAGATGGGTAAGGACGGAGGCCGGTGAAGAAAGTGGAACGGAGGTTGATGGTATGGAGGTTTGTCGATAAACCCATGACTAAAAGTTTGGATTTTGACAACAATCTCAGGAGATAATCTCCGCTCTGCTGAAGAAGATGAAGCAGAGGAAGAAACTCTCCTTGGCGAGAGAGAGTGGTTTGATAAGAGTTTTTTCTTCTATCTAAATGGTTAAGTGTGAGCCAAGAGATATTTTATTCTATTCGGTTTAATTGAATTTTTATTTGTGTGGTTTGTTTTTAGTTTGCGTATTTTCTTTTGTTACTATATATTCCAAATATACATCATTATCATAAATATCAAATCAATAGAAGAGAGCAAAACTCATCATAATTTTTTTTTAACTCTCTTAGCGGTAGCATTTCTGATAAAATGTTGTTTTTAGATCTCTAGCAGTAGTATTTCTTAATATTAAATAAATAAAAAATATAATTGAGTTGAATCTTCATCTATATTAGCTTTTGATTTTTTTTTAATGCTATATCTAATTCAGTGATACTTTACAAGTCCATAATTAAAAACATATGAAAATAAAGACAAAAGTCACAGCAAGAAAAATAATGTATGTGGTTGTGGGAGAATAGATGGTTGAAGATAACACTGCGTAATCCGATGAAGCTACCTCTTTGTGGTTCACATCGTTCCTTTGAATAATAGACACTTCTCACAGTCTGCCACTTGTCCCGACTACAAAACCAGCCAAGCAAGCTGCTCTGTGGATATCATTACGCCACCAATGTCAATCGCCTCCATGATTATAATCTGACCAAACTAAGTCATAAACTCATACGTTACATTTATCAAAACTAATTGTAGACTTTTGTAGTTATTGAGTGGACACAGATTCTCTAGCGATAAATAAGTTTAGTTTTTATTCAACACAACACTCATCTATCAATAGGTGATGAAATTTCTTAATCAGTAGTGGAGTATGTGTAACTCACGAGTTGTCAAGGAAGAAAAAATATATGAAAAGATCAACAAATCGAGTTTTGATACTAATTTGCTTAATAAATATTTTAAAATATCAGATTAGATTTGAATAACTATTTGCCAGCCTTCCCAGTGAATGATGCCCTTATGGTAATTTGCGCTTACCTATTTTGACAAGGAAATACAGAAAGAAAATATTTGATATGTTGGTGTAACATTGTAGCTGTGATTTTGCTGTATTAAAGTTTTGAACAACCTTTCCTTACCAGCTTTATATATTTCTTTGTATTACCATCTTTATTGCTCCAAAGATCATCTTCTTAAAAAAAAACAAGAAAGACTCTCTTCTCTCTACAGCTTTGATCATATGAAGGATCCAAAAGAGGTTTACATCTCTTAAACCCTTCTTGTCTTTTCTTGTATATCCCTTCTCTTTTTCTTAGGTTTTTGAACTAGTCTCTGATAAATCAATATCGTGAATCTTTGCTGAGTTAAACAATGTTTTCGCGTGTCTTAAATATCAATCATTTCAATTGATCTTAGGAGTTCTCTTTTGTTTACCCTCCAAACAAAAGTTCTTGAATATGAGGAGATTTTTTATGTTGGCAGAACAAGAACTCGCCATGGCTATCAGTACCACAGTTTGGAGATTGGGATCAGAAAGGAGGAACTGTTCCTGATTACTCAATGGATTTCTCAAAGATCAGAGAGATGAGGAAACAACACAAGAGAGATCCTTCTAGAGCCAGTCTTGGCAATGAACAAGACTTCATTAACCCTTTTCATAATCAACCAACTTCTGTTGATAAAACTAAGGCTAAGCTCACGACTGTCCACAGTGACAACAAGATAACCGACAATGAGTTCTCCCACCAACAGCGACATCCTCCATCTGTAAGATCGATCACTTGCATCTTTTCAGTTTTGTTGATATCTTGAGTTGATTGATTGATTGATTGTGTAGCTTTGTCCCATTGTTATGTTATGGAATCTAACACATTGTTTGTTCTTGTTAGTTGATCATGTGATCAAACTTGAATTTTCCATCTTAACATTCATTTTTCTTGATGATTGATTGTCTTGAAACCGGTAGGTAGGTGTTTTAAATTTGGTTAGGTTGTGGAATATGACATTATAGCTTTATATGGTTAGATTTTGGGTCACACATTGTTTGTTCTAGTTTACCTTTTTCCTTCAAACATCAGATCTTTGTTTTTAAAGTTCTGATTGAGTTTGTGTCTATATGTAATGGATGATTGTGTTTGTGGATTATAGCTCTGTGTGTGTGTGTTCATTTGATGTGGACCGTACCTTCTTGGGTTGGTTAGGTAATGGAATCCAACTTTGTAAGCATTATTTGTCTATTTCTAGCAATTGGGTAACAGTGGTCCTTATGTGTTTGGTCTAGTCAGTTACTTGGTGCTATGTATATATTACACATGATATTAATACCCCTCATCAAGCTTCATAAACTAGATTTTGAGTTTATATTAGATTTGGAGTTGGATAGGGTATGAATGAGTTTATAATTATATAGTTAGAGAATCACATCAAAGGAATACAATATGAGTAAGGATTACAATTTTTATTCTTCCATAATGATAATATATAAGGTGATAGTTCATTTAAATCAAAGTAATATAGTTGTTGTGATGGTTTCTTTCAATCAAAGTAAAGCATAACCCTTTATGAGAAAGGTGTGGCTTTTATTTCTTGTACCTACCATGTGAAATGACATAGATAATATTTCCTTTTTGGGGATAGGACATTCTTAATCTTACGTGTAAATATGTATATGTGATTTTGGAACAGACGAGGAGGGGAATCTTCAGCTGCTTCAACTGCTGCGTTAAAGCTTGAAGCTATATTTTATAACTGAGAGTAAAGAGACAATGGGAAGATGTGTTTCACTTATTTATAATAATGACGACAGAAATGAGAAATGGTAGTGTCACCTTTTCACATACATTCCTGTGAAAGCAGCAGCGTTAATCAAGTTTGTCTGCTGTTTACTGTTATCTTATAATTGTCTAACTATGTTTTGGTAATTGTCAAGTATAGTTAGCTTTCTTTCTTTTCTTTTCTTTGTTGTAGTTTTTGGTTTTATTTAGAGATTGGTAACTTTCAATATTGTGATATATTGCTATAAAAAGATGCATTAAGATTATAAAAAAGATGAGTTGTGTTTACTGAATGTGTTTACCATTTAACAGTCGAGCACTTACGCTACAACCATCCTCGTCAAGTCTTGTACTCAATAGATTCCTGAACGTTTAAAGGGTAGCTTATATGAATTGTAAACCCCTTCCAAGTACTAATATAGGTTCATTGTGGATATTAGTATATTTTAGGCTCCAACCTACTATCAAAGTTGATATGGCCGAGTTGGTCTAAGGCGCCAGATTAAGGTTCTGGTCCGAAAGGGCGTGGGTTCAAATCCCACTGTCAACATTATCTTTTGTTTTTTTATTAAAACAAATATTGTAAGTTGTAACTGATATTGTACTGTTTCAAATTTTTCGAAAATGATATTTTGTTTTACTATTCTAAATATCTATCATTTTAACGTGCACTATTGATACAAATGATTATATTGTATATTTATAAAACGCATTAACCATGTAATTTTTGTTCATGAATCCATTATATAACATTTTATGTGTTTGTTTTTTACCATTATATATGCAGTTGTTATATAACATTTTATGTGTTATAGTCAAGCTTTTATAACTATTTATTGAAAATATAACAATCATCATAGCTGTTACCACCTTTTTCGGTTATAGCTTAATAATTGATGTAATGTAATGACCTTCCATATCTTTGCAATTTTGATGAGTATTTGCTTGATGGACAGTGTGGATTCTCTGGATACATTACTATTTTTCAGTTACAAAAAATAATGTCTTACTATTTTTTTTCTTTTTGGAATTAGTGATGTAGTTTATCACAATTTGCAACGAATAAACTTGTATGTATATATAAAATAATGTTACAAAACTTTATTCAAGTAGAATGGTCTGCCATCATGTAACGCTTTTTTTGTCAACTCTGCCAAGCCTTTTATTTTGTCAACTCCACCGCAGTTTCATTCACTAGTCAATATTCAATATACGACTTCGATAATGATACTATCGTTTAATAAAATAATAAACGCACTTTGATTAAAGCCAAATTTTCCATATAGTCAAAGAAAAAAAAACTGATTAAAAACAATATTTCTCAGTCACGATTTGAGATGAAATTGTGACTTTATACAAACGCTGACTTGACTTCCAATTTTTTTTTTTTTAACTTTAACTTGACTTCCAAGTTCACAACCATAAAATATATTATCCAAAAGCATAAAATAAAATAAGAAAGCACTCTTGAAACTCTCAACCGGTATGTTGTTGAACCTGAAGTTACTGTGTGGACTCAGCACCACGTAGTGTACCAACCCAAGCCGGTGGCTGCATCCCGGTCTGCTCATAAACCGTATCAAGAACCGGTGGCAACATCTTGTAGAGTCCAGCAATCTCCTTCATACCACCACTACTCATCCCCTGATCAACACCACCACCACCTTGGTTCCACACACTTATCTTAGGCTGCAAGTCCCTGATGGCCATAGCATTGGTCTTGGCGATATCTTGATAAACTCCATTGTTGATCATCAAGAAGTCCCTCATTGCTGAGTAGTTGTTGTCAACTGCACCTAAGAGAGTCTTGATATAAGTCCCTTGAGCATTGGCCATGGCGACAAGTCCCTCTGCATCTCTCTGTTTAGCATAGAAGGCTGCATCAGCTGCAGCTTTAGTCGCCTCGGCTTGCTTTTGCTTCTCGTACAGAACAGCTTCTGCTTTCTTTTGCTTGTCGTATAACTCCCAGTTTGCTTCTTGCACCTATCATAATAACAACAACAATGTCCTAATCTTAGAGAAGAGAGAATTAAAGCAAAGGTTTATGGTTGTCTAAGACTTTGAGATGATGCATTACCTTGGTCTCATATTCAACAGTGGCTTTGCTGAGGAACTCAGCTTTGAGCTTCTCTGTCCGAGTCAAAGCATTCATTTTCTCAACTTGAGTTTGAAGCTCAGCTTCCCTCATAGCAACTGCCTTGGCAGCTTCAACCTCAGCCACACGAGAGCTTTTGGTTAAAGCAGCCTTCTGAATCGCAAGTGCTGCATCAGCCTGAGCAACAAGAGCCGCCTTCTCATTCTGAAACACTTGGACCTCACTCTTGACCTTGATTTCTTCCTTTGTTCCTTCTCCAACCCTCTGCGTGGAGATGATCTTTGACTCAGCGTCAATCTTTGCTGCATTCTGAATTGTGAGTCCAGTACGTTCTTTTGCACCGACCTCTCCCTTCATCTTTGCCTCAGCTACATCGATCTTGGCTTGGTTAGCTGCTTCCATCTGAGTCTTTTGACCCAAGTAAGAGAAGTACTCATGTCCAGGCACGTCAACGAGCTGCTTGACATTGGCGTTGTAGATCACCAGACCAAACTGGTTTAGCTCAAGTTGGACCTTTTCAAATACTTCCTTCTTGAACTCCTTTGTTCCTACAGTAAATCAAGAATTGGATAATTGTGATACAAGCAAAAGCACACAAGTTTTACCGGAGAAACCCTACTATTATATCTAACAAACTCAGACCCTAGCATATAGTTTGTTTGTTTCTAAAAACATATATTTTTATCCGTTTCATAAATATGTTGTTTTACAGTTTTATTTTGTTTATTAAGAAGTGTTGTTTTATATTTTCAATGTAGAATTTTAAATAAAAAATTAGTTTTAACGTTATTGTATTAGTGTACTAATTTGAGAAAAAACTCTCAAATGTTTTTTTGTGAAACGAATGGTGTTAATTTTTTGTAATACTTTTTATTATCAATTTTCAATAATTTTATATGAATAGTGTTTTAAAAGGTACAATTATTGAATTTTTTTTATAAACAAAGTCTTTTAAGAAAGATTTAACTTTCTCAAATAAAAGTACTATATTACCTTTGAAAACCTCTTCCATGGTCATGGAGGCAACAAGAACACGAGTCTCTCCTTCAATAACACCCTGAACAAGCTCGTTGACGTGATTCGAGTGCTTATCATGTTGAGACATAAGCATGGCGTACAACAAGAGAGCGTGAGGGTCATCGACACGTGGACCGATGGTGAATACAGCGGGGATAACAAAAGGGAGTTTCTCGGAACTCATGGCCTGAACCTCGAACGTGTAGTTGACCGGAGATACGTCGAAGACGGTGCAGGATTGCCATGGAAACACCCAAGACTTCTTGGCAAGCTTGATGTCGTTGATACCACCACCGGTTATGGCAAGATACTCCGATGCTCTAGCGACTTTGTAACCCATTTTTTCCTCCTCTTTGGAATGTAATTAGTTTTTTTTTTTTTTTGTTTCTTGAGATGTACGCTTTGACTTATATAACACCTCAATAGTCAATACGCGTAATTAGGAAAATCAGAGGAAATTTAATAAATATTCTTTTTCTATTTCCTAGTAGGACTAAAAAATCTTGCCTTTTCAATTTAGTGATCTACACGATTTTTTTCAAAAATATTTTTGTCAACGTCTACTAAATCAATTCTTGTGTATCAGATTAATGTTATAGTTATACAGATATATTATACGATTTTCAGTTGGCACCTTCTATGAAATGGCTTTAAAACATAGGTATTTTATAAAATTTATTTAGTTGACGATGGCAAAAGAATTATGTTGATAACTTGATATATATACATACCTTATACTTTGATTATTATTTTTTGTTTTGAGAATGGCTTATACTTTGGATATTAGCAACTATTTTTATATGAGAGACTTGTAATGGTGTTTAATGTTTATCGTTCATTTATTTGTATTAAATTAGGTAATATGTAAGATATATTATGGTAGATATAGGTGAAGTTCTTGAAGCATCCAAGAAGTTCTGGACATCTTTGTGAAAAATATATGACATCTGAATAAGTTCTATTCCACAACTACATTCTTGAGCATTAGTTTCTGATTTTTTTTTTTTGTAAAAACATTATGGATAATTTTTAGATAAGTGTGGTGTCAGATATACTGAATTAAGAAATAGAGAGTACTACTTGTCATATCCAGATAAATATAGGACAGATCCACCAACCGCAATAATTTCTTAAAAAATAACATAACATTTAGAGATGATTTTCACCTCAATTACTTTTAAAAAAAATATCAAATACAACAAGTTGAAATATGAAAAACAAATGCTTAGTAAGATAGATGTAAGTAAAATTGAAAGTGAGGGAAATTGTTTGATCACTTTTATATGTGTCACGTCGGAATCAATAAAGACACTTTTTCATCGAGTGGTTAGTTATTTAATTTATCAGCATACTATTTCTTTTTTATAAAATTTCTAAGAAACATTAAAGGATGGAAATGCTCTAAATCCAGAGATAAGATAGACTGAAAAAGTTACTTTTGACGCCGATCTGATCAACACAGCAAAACTATATATAATTGCAACTATTAATGTCTAGTTAAATTATGCAGAATATTTCAAGCAGAGAATACTAAGTTAGATGACTAAGATCAATCATCACATGAGACAACACAACTTCTTCGCCAGTCTCCAAAACGTCTGCTTTATATAATAGACTCACAACTCACAAATGACAACCACAAGATACAAAACACACAACATACTCGGCTTGTTTGCAAGGCTTGTTCAAGTATATTAGATTATTAGTAGAATGTAGAGTCATCATCCCACTAAAGCCTAAACCAACATGCTTAATAACAAATGAATATATTTTATATGGGTAAATTCAATAATTTTATTAATCGTATTCCAAAGCCATGATTAAAAAAAATGTATACAAAAATAAAGACCCACACCAAAACCGAGTTAGACCACTATAAAACGCAAAGTTGTCTATGTGATCTATCTGCTCAGTCACTCACATTTAAAGAATATTTTTCACTCCTCTCACCAGAGTTATTCCTACTAGTAAAAGTTTTATCTCAGATCTAATCTCAATGGAAAAATATGAGAGACTAAGTGAAGAAGAAACTTATTGGTGGATACCATTTAAGTTCCTCCACCAAACTCTTAAAGCTATCCTCAAGTGCCTTGGTCTTCTTCATCATGATTCTCCATCGACAGAAATGGAGTCGTCTCCGGTGACTTCAAACCAGCCGGTAAGCTTTCTTTGACAATATTTATTGATTCTTCAAGAGAATATTATGGATTAATATGGTATTATTGTTTTCTTGGTGTTGTGTGTATGCTAAATTGGTTGTGCATGAGTGGCAACTAATTTAGAGGTAATCTTAAAGTTTTTCTGTTTAACAATTTTAAAGGAAGTCGAAAGTTTTTGGGAGTATATTTTATCAGTTGTTTGGCCCTTATATATATTTCATAATTTTGTTTTCCAGTTTTTGTAAGTTAGGACAAGTTATTTTTCTATTTATATTTTGTAAGTAAATAAAATTTATGATAGACTGATAAATTTATTTTTATTAGAACATCAAGTTAGGTGGGATGAAAATTTTGATCGTGTTATGAAGGTTAATATTCAGCCAAGTACCATTTTCAATCATAAATTTGCAGTTGCAGGAGGAAGAAGAAGAAGAGGTTGTGATGGAAGAAAACGTCATTATAACGAATAGGGGGAGTAAAACCGTTGTGACGAGTAGAGGCACAAAGGTAAAAGCAAAGACAAGGAAGAAGGAAGATAAAAGCTCGGGCCGTCCTGGCAAACATCACAAATACGATCTTTAGTTCATTTAATTTACAGTCTAATAATTGTTGTATTTACAGTGCATTCGCGATGACATTTACTACTCTTTCTTTTTCGATTTAATTGTTGTTGCAGAGGAAAATTTTTGTTGTAAAATAAGTGTCGTTTTATATTTTCAATGTAAAATTTATTAAGAAGATTTTCCGGTTTACTTTTCTATTGGTCAAAATATGGTTAAGTATATAAGTAATTGTGTTTTTATTTTGAAAATATATAAAATTATATATTTTATTAATATGTGTGTATATACCTAAAACGATAATTAAAATGAAATTTGAAAAGTATTCTACTTGGCAACATTGGTGTTTGTATTTATTTTAAATAATACAGTCCATCAATCTGAAAACAACATAAAGCTTCATTATATTCCCAAATAATGTACGAGTTGAAAGAAATCTCTTAATACATGTTTTGAAGTTAAAAAAAAAAAATTCCGTCGTCGTCATGTAAGTGATGTACATGAAATAATAGTAGTTGATGTGATTTTATTTTGTAAATAATAAGTTGAATGATAATTGGGTTCATCAAAATAAAAATGTCCGACCAACCATTAGTTTCATAACCAATACTATCAAACTATCTGTCCCTAATCAATGTTAAACATTACACGTACAAAATTACTGGATTAGAATACGAGTCAACAGCTTGTCCTAACCCACATTAATTATTGGTCGATAAGTCTATGCGTGTAAATCGACTACGTTTTCTTTATGGTTTATAGTTTTTAAATGTGAGTATACAATGCATATCTGCAACACTGTGTCTTACGGACATCATTATTGTTTTGATTAGCCTTTTTGTTTTGATTAGAGAAACAAGGCACCTAATGAACACTGTGTCTTACTAAAACAAAACGACAAATGAATAAAGACATCTTAATTTCAAACTGCAAAATGATGGAATGTATTTTATTTTTCTGACAAACTTAGTGGAACGACCAAAAAGAGGACCGCATATCACTACTTGTCTACTTGGCTGAAGAAATCCTACAAAACTCAAAATCATTAATACCATTATACGTATTATTAATCTTGTTCTATAGTTGAATGATTTTTTCTTTATCCAACATTTTAGTATAAGTAATACTCCCTCCGTTCCATTAAGATAAATGTTTTGGTGTTTTCACACATATTAAGAAAACATATTAATCATACATCGTTTTTTGAAATTATCAAATTCCAATGCATTTTAACCAATAGTCTTTCAATAAATCCAATTAATTTTATTGAAGTTTGCAATTTTTGTATAGAAAACATAAAAAATACATTTTTGTGAAATAATTTATTTTTGTAAAACATTTATTTTAGTGGAACGGAGGGAGTATGTACTTTTATAAATATGACAAGTTTATGTTTTCCATTTTTTTTTTAATGATGTAAAGTGCTAAAAGAAACGCATTGACGATGACCATAACACAAATTCACAATGTGTGAACATGGCAATATTAAATACAAAGGTCACATGTAGCTAGGTAGGATGCTCTCTACGAGTAACATATGTTTTTTTTTAATTGTTTATCAAACAACATTTAAATATTCCTAGTGTCACAACCACGAGGAGCATGCAACACCAACTTCGAATATAAAACAATTAAACAATTCTTCAGAAAATAGTATTTCATAAAACCCATGTCATTAAGGGGGAATGCGTGTTGATAGGTCTCGCGTCACTGGAAGGTGGACCATAACTATTAAACAAGGTATGATGAGACATAAATTGGAAGTTCTTTATAACAAACCCTACAATAATCATTATCTTCCAATTTGTCTAAGGAACCAGATAGTGAATCTAGTGGCCATAAATGCATTAAGCCAAAGGAATAATAAGAACGTTAATACTATTATAATTTATGATACAAGTTCGAAACTAACTAACTATCACATATTTATCAGTAAAATCGTTAACTCAAGTAAGAAAATTGGATCCTCGAATTTAATTCATAGTGTTCTTATATCCATTTTATTTGTGTGCAAGAAAAATAAATCCTTTGTCCAACCATTTATTTCTTAAGTTACTTATAATTATTTGATAAGATCACATTACTTTCATATCATTGATTGTGGTTATGATTTTATAAAGCTCTTTATCATTTTAATTAAAATGTTTATTTTGTAAATTTGTTAATCTTTATAACTAAAACATACTAATGGAGGATTCATAATCATTTAATTAAATATTTGTTTCCTCTCAATAATATATTTTGATTAGTCTAAGATTATTTCCGATTAAATTTTGATTAGCCTAAGATTATTTTTGAGGTGCCTAGGTCCCATACATCCATTAACCTCTACCACTATCCCGAACACACAAAGTAAAAAACAAAACTTTTGTATTTTATTTGAAATAATCAAAGTTTTTCAACTGTACACCAATTCAACATCTTTGGTTCAAACAAAAACCAAAGAAGAGCGTGTATTGACTTTGACCAAGACCAGACGTTCCCACAGTCCCCACCACCTCACCACTATTCGTTGCTATTTTTTTGACCGCATAGATCAAATGTCAACACTGTTATTTCATTTCACGTTTATGCATCTCGGTATTCTACATACCAGCAGCAACTAGCTAGTTCAAAGTTGATCTTCACCTAACAAACCCGGTTTATAAAAGACTCGGTCAACAAAAAAAAATAAAGTTGACCAACAACATAGCGATGATGATACCTATCCCTTTAAAAGGAGTGGCATCTGCCTTAACAAGTTCCATCACAAACCAAACTACACACAATATATCACTCTCAAAGAACATTAACAAGAGAAAATTTTCAAGAAATCAACAATGGAGAATCTGAGAAATGACGAAGAAGGCGACTCTCATCAGATCCCATTTATGTTATTTGATCAATCTTCAGTAAAGACTCCTTTCTTGAAGTGTCTTGGTTGCGAAAGTTCTTCATCCTCATCTTCTGGCTCTTCTTTGTCATCTCACAGCGAGGAAGAAGACGTTATCGAGATGAAAGAGGATGAAGATGATATGGCCGTTGAAATAACAGAGCGGAGGTTGCAGAAGAGTAAGCCTAAGCCAAAGCCGAAGCCAAGCTCAGGAAAAGGTGGCAAAATCAATTAGGATTCATGCAAAACATATACGTTTATACTATAGTATATACTTTAAATATACAAACACACACATATAGAAAATAAGTAAATGCAAATGCATACAAACAAAAGCTGTAATATGATAGACTTATATATTCATATGTTTTCAATGTGAATCTGATGATGATAAAATAAAGTTTAGTGTTGTTGTTTACTTCCCGATTAACATTAAGATAAATCAGCTTCAGCATGCATGCATGGGCTTAATCGATTAGGCCTATTAGTAATCGAGTGACTGAACAAATCAAGTTTGGTGTTGAATCATAAGAGATGGAGAATAGACTCCCAGATCTATCAACAGAAGCCAAATGTAATGTGTATAGAGATGTTGTAGAAATTAGGAAACTCTTTGGCAAAAGATATAATAGACTACTTGTTGCCTCAGTATAGAGGTGTGGAGAAAGAAAAAAAAACAGAAAATCGAACCGAGAAAGGCCATTAAATAAACTGGAACCTGACCATAATGTCAAGTGTTGTATATCATTGTGAATGCTTTCATTGATCATATATGTTGTTACACTGTCGGTTTCTTCCAGATTCTAAACATTTTAACCCAACTAGATATTTTTAAATTTTGTTTTTGAATCGATTCTTCTCCGGTCTGGATCACTTCGGATCTATAACTAAAATATTTATAATTTCCAGATTTGTACGAATCGTATTTATGTATTTAAAATCCTAAAAAAATTGAAATACCTGAATTCTATAAAAACTCCATCATATTTATCTTAATTTATAAATAACCAAAATAAACTATTAATAATTCAAAGTAAAATTTTAAAATGTTGTTCATATTACCTAAAATATTACCAAAATAATAAAGAAGATTACTAATAAAAAAATATTTAATTAAATTATAAACTAAAATTTATGAAATAGAACAAATAAAATTATAGTTTTAGATATTTATATTTTTAGATCAAGTATGAAGTAATTTTTATCGGATCGGGTCTATTTGGATTGTTTTATTTTCTATTCCAGGTTTTCGGATCCAACTAAGCACTTATAAAATTTTCGTTCAGATTGGGTCAGTTGCGGTTTGTTTTTTCGGTCCGGATAAAATGGCAAGGTTTGGTTATGTTTTTGAGTAAGAAAAAAAACGGCTTGAAACGATTTAATGCAAAAACCGGTCTGAACCATATTTAATCCGGATAAAGAGCTGATATCCAAAGGGGCTAAAACCTTGTAAAAATCCGGCGAGGAGAGAGAGAGAGCTGAGACATTCGTCGGAGAAGATGACGGCTGCGGCTTCTGGGCAGCTGAATCTGGAGGAGCCTCCTCCAATTTGGGGATCTCGTAGCGTAGATTGCTTCGAGAAGCTTGAACAGATCGGCGAAGGCACTTACGGGTACTCTCCTCCTCTCTTCTCTGAATTTGGTTTCTGGGTTGCTTAATTTGATTGTAAAGTTCGAGTTTTTATCTATAAAAATCGTTGCTTTACGTTCCCTTGCATCTATCTCATCAAACTTAGTTTCTTTATATTGATTGTAAATTTCGAGTTTTTTTAAAATCTATAATAATTGTTGCTTTGTTGATTTGGTAAATGTGAATAAACATCTCAGGCTAGATCTGTCTATGTGTTTGGTTTTTGATTTTTTTTTTTTTTTTTTGCAGACAAGTTTACATGGCGAAAGATGTCAAAACTGGTGAAATCGTGGCACTTAAAAAGATCCGTATGGACAATGAACGAGAAGGGGTAAGTACGCAACCTACATTTTCACTACTATTCTAGCTATCTTTACATTTCACTTGTTTGCTTGATATAGTTTCCCATAACTGCTATCCGTGAGATCAAAATACTGAAGAAGCTTCATCATGAAAACGTCATCCACTTGAAAGAGATTGTCACTTCTCCAGGTAATAATAATGAACTACCTGTCTCATCATCTTGAAAGATGGCGTTTTAGTTTTATACTTACTTAAAAGAGTTTTGTATTTACAAGGTCGAGATAGGGATGATCAAGGAAAGCCAGGTTAGTTAAACTTAATCCAAGATCTAATGATGAATCTGTTAAAACTCTTTACACTCTTTGCTCTTCTTGCTTTTTAGATAATAACAAATACAAGGGTGGAATCTACATGGTCTTTGAGTACATGGATCATGACTTGACTGGACTTGCTGATCGTCCTGGACTCAGATTCACTGTTCCTCAGATCAAGGTATTTGCATGGCTCTAGATAGAGATACCTTTGTTGTTCGTCCCACTTTGTCTGACATTTCGACAATATGTAAAAAGTGTTACATGAAGCAACTTCTCACTGGGCTTCACTATTGTCATGTGAACCAAGTACTTCACCGTGATATAAAAGGTGACTGACTTGTCCCAAAAAACACATTTTGTTGCTACTAGTTTCACCCATATATATCTTTGCTGCAGGATCAAATCTCCTTATCGATAACGAGGGAAATTTAAAGCTTGCTGATTTTGGGCTTGCACGGTCTTATTCTCATGATCATTCTGGGAATCTCACTAACCGTGTCATCACATTGTGGTATAGGTATGTGTATTATGCCTACAAAAACTTTGAAGTTATTAAGTATTTGCTTATTCCTGGATTCATGTATATCGGTTATTGCCGTAGGCCCCCTGAGTTGCTACTTGGTGCCACAAAATATGGACCAGCGATTGACATGTGGTCTGTTGGTTGCATATTTGCTGAACTTTTGAATGGTAAACCAATCTTGCCTGGGAAAACTGAGGTCAGTGTTTCTATTTTTAGAGTATCTACTTTGATGTTGTGTCCACTTACAGAATCCTACTCAAAATGTTATGTTTCTACAGAATGAACAACTGAATAAGATATATGAACTTTGTGGATCACCTGATGAGAACAACTGGCCTGGGGTTACGAAGATGCCATGGTATAACCAAATGAAATCATCTCGGCCTTTGAAGAGACGTGTGAGGGAGGTCTACCGACAGTAAGTATAAAACCATTATGTAGTTGTGACGCCACTTCTCTTTGGCCAAGGAGAGATTTCATTTTTGGCGTTTTTATCTTCTACTATAGTTTTGATCGCCATGCTCTTGAACTACTGGAGAAAATGCTGGTACTTGACCCGTCTCAGGTACGAAACTAATCCGACATATGAGTCTAGCCCTGCGATTTTTGTCCGAACCGATCAAGCCGAACAGACTATGGATACATACTTCAATTTTTCATTTTTGTTGGTCCAGAGAATATCTGCAAAGGATGCCCTTGACGCAGAGTACTTTTGGACTGACCCGTTGCCATGTGATCCAAAGAGGTAATTGAATTCACCAATTTTGTTATTGTTTATGATCAACTCATTTATGTTCCTATAACTAGACAACGTTTCATGTCCCTCAAAACAGTCTACCAACATATGAATCATCACACGAGTTTCAGACAAAGAAAAAGCGGCAACAAATGCGTCATAACGAAGAAGCAGCCAAGAAACAGAAACTGCAGCATCCGCAGCAGCAACACTCCCGTTTGCCTCCACAGCAACACGGTGGTGTTGGTCAGTCTCATGCCGCTCCACATTGGCCTGCCGGACCAAACCATCCTATTAACACCGCACAACCACCACAACTACCTGCCGGTGGTGGACCTAGCGGCCATCACTACTATCAAAAGGCCCGTGGTGGTGGTGCACCTGGTCCAAACCGGTACCCTCCTAGCGGAAACCAAACCAGTGGTTATAGTAATCAGAGCCGTGGAGGTTACAGCAGCGGCTCATATCCTCCCCAAGGTCGAGGTGCACCATATGGTGGCGCTGGTCCTAGAGGACCTAGCGGTGGCTATGGTGGTGGACCACCTAACTACTCACAAGGTGGTGGTCAGTACGGTGGCTCTGGAAGAGGTCAGAACCCAATGGGTGGTGCTAGAAACCAACAATATGGATGGCAACCGTAAAGAGAGAGTTCAAAGACACTCACGTGGTGTGGTCTTGACTTTGATGTCTCTAATGGCAATTGTGATTCTAGTAATGAAGACTAAGTTATGTTGTATTTCCACTGTCTTTATGTATGTTTAGATCCTTTTACACGAGCAAGCTTTTTATAAATCAGAACACAGGAAACCAAATTGGATTTTCCATATCTTTTTATTTTTCTTGCAACCAGTTTTTTCACAATGTCTAAAAAGAAGAAAATCCTCAGAAGTAACTTAAAGCCATAAGACCAGACCATGCTATTGTGCTGATTCTACCTTCATGACAACTTTCATGAACTCATACACAAAGTAACTAATCGCTGCTGAAGGCAAAACCTGCAATTATCAGAAGATTAACAAAGCTGTAGTTAAGATTTTTAAAGAGATCATTAGTTTAAGGAATCATCATACCTGCAATAAGCTGGGAATCAAGCCAGCATACAGAGCAGGAACACCACCTTGTTCAATTATCTTCACACAAGTAGCCACTGTGCTTAACTTTTTAGCATGTGACTGCATTTGCAAATGCCTTCTCACAACTTCAAACGGATAAGTTGCTGCTTCTGAGCAAGCCCCAGCGATTGCTCCATACAACAAAGTTCTCATGGGACCAAGCTCGAGTTGATCAAAAGCGTTTAGCTCTTCACCTTCTTGTTTCATGTGTTCAAGCCGTTTCTTACCTTCCGGTGTATGAAGGTAAGTTGATTTCAAAATATCATAGACACCATAGAACACTGCTCCCGCTGGAGCCATACTAACAAGTGAAGGTACAAGACCTTTGTATAACGAGAAGAAACCTTCCGTTTGAATCATGTGACGGAATGCACCAACCACACCACCTAATGCCTCTCCACCAGGTGCCACCATAACCGTTCTTATCTGCAAATCAACACCAAAGGACCACCTCAAGATGGTCACAAAAAAACGAAGCTCAAAGGTATATGATTCCTCTTACGGTATCTAGTGGTAGACAAAGCAAACTAGCAGTTACTCCAGCAGCTGCACCGGCGATAAACCTCTCGAAATTAGTAGTTTCTTCGTTTCCCGACAGTTTCAGAAGCTGGCCTCTATATGTATCATATGCATAGAAGTTGATGGACTTGAAAGGAGCGGTTCTAAGAATATTAACCAAGTTCCCTTTCCAAAACCCTCTGACTCCTTCAGTTGTAGCAATCCTCTGAATGAGTCCAAGAAGATTCCTTTGCTCTCCGCGGACTATGTATTCTAGCTTCATCCGCTCAAGTGGTGCAATGCAAGTCCTGTCACTCGGATTATTAGTTTCGATTATTAGTATCGTCGTATCTGTCACTCGAACAGGAGACCTCTGACACAATGGCCTCAATTGAAAGTCTACATCTTCAGACTAACTAATGAATCACATGCTAAGTAGTAACCATTACACTTGAAAGTCTACATCTTTAGAATAACTAATCCTTATGATACAAATCTAATATAAACGTTATATGAGTATCAAAGTAAAGAAGAAAGAGAGAGAGACCTTGAAACCATGGCAGCAAAAGCTCCAGCCCATAGATGCTTGGTAGTGTTGAGAGCTCCTGATCCATTCTCTTTAACCTTAATCTTCTCCCCACCAGCTTCTTGGCCACCACTGATCAACACAGAGTCTTTCAACTGAAGAGATTTAAAGCCGGTTTGACCATTATACCCCTCACTTTCTTCTTCTTCCTCGCTATTACTAGTCTCCTTTGTAGATAAACTGACAGACAAAAACAGAGGACGTTTGGTCCTGTCTCGTCTCCTAAACTTCAAAAAGGTCGACTTTCGGACAAAACGCATTGAACTGACTGAGCAGTTCTTACAGGGAACAAAAGAGACAGACGAGGAAGGAACAGATTGGTCGAGAAACAATCCTCCGAGGATTTGACCATTGTGATCTAATGGTTCTGATCTGATTGCGTCAGCAATCCATCGTTCAAAGCCACGCATTTTTACTGGGTTTTGATTCGAATACTCGACAAATTAACAAGAAAGTCTGAAACTTTCAGCAGAGAATCAGATCGAAAGGAAGAGGAGAGACGACTAATAAGCGTGGAAGTTTATTAAAAAATTGAACTTTGTGCCTTCTCAAGCTTTAAGCTTTAGGCTTCCCATCTATGTCACTGCTCACTACTACCATCGTTCTCGGCGCAAGAGAATGTTAGGTAGGTTTTGGTGTAAGTGTGTGTGACTCGGTGCCTTATTTTTTCTGGTGACGATGAAAAATGGTTGGCACGTCATCGAGAACATTGTCCCACGTTGAGATTTGGTTGAGTTAGGCCTATGGGTCTACTAATATTATAGGCCCATTTCAAATACAAAGGGGCCTTGCACATTCACAGTACGTGACTGAGAGAACTGTGAAACATGGAAGCAAAGAGCTACAGAACTGTTTTCATGTATTAAACTATGGATGTAATAATCACCATCATCAGCTAACCTTTGAATGGAGAAGATTCTTAGACCTTCTAAAAATCTCTTTTTTTTTCTTGCAATTACACTTGTTCATGTCTAACAAAGTTTCTCATATTCTAGTGAATTTAGTACATTATGTATAGAAAGAAAGAACAGTTCAGTGGTGGAGTTGGGTATAGCTAGATTGATGGTCTGAAAGATCATGTAAACAAACATGTACGAAGTGTAGACATTTTTCGATAAAATGTTAAAACAGATTGATAAGGACTGGATCTGAGATTAAGCTGCCAATGGTTGATTGGATTCAGTAGATTCTTGTATAAGAAATTAGATGGATTAAAAAAGAGGATTACAGGCTTTGTTTGAGAACAATGATACAGTCATACAACAAGGTTTTGTTTTCTGTACATATTCCATGAATCTTCAAGTTACTGCATGTCAAACATGTTGTCTACATAAGGTTTTTGTTTATTATCTAAACCTTGTGTGTTTCATTCAAATCCTGGAAGTTGTTTGATGAATCCGAATCTTTAAGTTTTGAATATTTGTTTCTCTGCAGCTTTGTTCTTCTCTCTGGCTTGATTATTTACAGTATTTTTGGTTATGTTATTTGTTTGGTAGTTGAAGAGCAACCAAGACTCCGTGGCCCAATGGATAAGGCGCTGGTCTACGAAACCAGAGATTCTGGGTTCGATCCCCAGCGGATTCGCTGTTTATTTGTTTTTTTTTTTTACCTTTCCTCTTGTCTTCGTCGCTTAAATGCTTCTTTTTTAATTTGAGAATAAAACTTTCACAAATAACTAAACCTTATTAGTTGTACACATACATGCCTGTATGGCATCTTAACTTTTTTCTTAATATTAGATTAATTTAATCAAATTTGAGTAGAGGAAGTAACTGCTCCCCTTTCAGACTTTAGCTTTACAGCCAACCAAACAAACATACAAAATTTTAAGAAATGAAAATCTCGTTTTTCAAGTATTTTTTTATATATATCAACCTTCAGTTTTCTTTTTAAATCAAACTTTAATTACATATCAACTCCGTTAAGTAAAGCATTAACTCATAATCATCATCATCATCGCTTTCCACATCGTATCTCTTTATTTTATACCAATAGTTAAAAGAACGTATTAAAAATATTGGCTCAATTATTAAACTAGTTACTTCTTATTTGTTTATAAATATATGTAAGTTATTTTGACACGACTCGAATTCGGTTCTTTCTACTTTCTCTTAGAAGATGAATTTTATACCAAAATTTTAAAGATTTTTAAAGCTTAATTTGGTATTATATCTCGTCTGAAAAATTGATTTAGTTAAAGCCTTTTTGAGAAACCTTTTTCTGAAATAATCAATTTAAACTATCATCCCAGCTTGATTCATTTTATCAAACCCAAATTAAAATTGCTTAGTATTTATTAGTTTTAAAATATACAGATACTCTCATTTTAGTTATCGTTTTAGACTTCGACACACATATTAAGAAAATATTTAATTTTGCATATTTCCAAAATAAAAACACAACTACCAATACACCTAACCCTATTTCAACCAATTGAAAAATAGATTAAAATAAAAAATCAATAAATTTTGCATTGAAACTATAAAACGACACTTATTTTGAAACGAAAATTTTACTCTACAACGACAATTAATCTGAAACGGAGGAAGTATATAAGTATAATTAAATAAGGCATTCCTCTTTTCTTAAGAAAAAGACAGCTGTGAAACTATTTATTAGAAAATATCACCATATTAAATTATCTAAGTTATTCTTAAATGCTTTTAAAATGACTTTCTTATTTTAATAAAATAATTTTGAGACTCCCGTTACGTTATTTAAGTCAGAAGACGTGCCTGTGCATTGCATCCATTACAATTACAGACAGCGAAAAGACAGAGAGAGAGAGAGAGATATCTCGAAGTCTAAACCCAACAATGGCGTCTCTCAAAGTCCCAACCAATGTTCCTCGTCCCGAAGAAGACGCCGAGCAACTCCACAAGGCTTTTGCAGGTCTCTCTCTATCGATAGACTACATTGGTTGACTAGGGATGATTTACTATTTGCTCTATGATCCTCTTCTTACATTGATCTGTTTTGTTCTTTAACCACAAGATCAAGATCGTATATCTTTGCATCTACACATGAGAACTTTGTTTTCAAAATGTTGTGTTTTGGTTTTGGTATGAAACACAGGATGGGGTACCAACGAGAAGCTGATCATATCAATCCTAGCGCACAGGACCTCTGCACAACTCAGCTTAATCCGCACCGCTTATGCCGCTACTTACAATGAGGATCTCCTCAAAGCCTTAGACAAAGAACTTTCTAGTGACTTTGAGGTTATATATAATACTTTCTCTTTCTCTCTTCAAATATACTCCATCCGTTCCGAAATGTATAATATTTTAAAGGATTTTTGACGTTTCAATACATAAGATGTTTTCATATAACTTTAATTTAATTAAAATTATGTAACTAATTACATTTTTAGCTTACTTTGTAATGTTAAGGAGTTTTATATTTATAATTTTAATGATATTTTTATAAAATAAGAAGTAACTTTATGTGATTTTACCTCAAACATGTTATATTTTGGAACGGATGATGGAGTAATATTGATTTGGGGGCTTTTTCTTGTAACAGCGAGTTGTCATGTTGTGGACGCTTGGTCCAGCGGAGAGAGATGCTTTTCTTGCTAAAGAATCCACCAAAATGTTCACCAAGAACAATTGGGTTCTTGTTGAAATCGCTTGCACTAGGTCTCCTCTTGATCTATTCAAGGTCAAGCAAGCTTACCAAGCACGTTACAAGAAATCACTCGAGGAAGATGTTGCACAACACACATCTGGTGACCTTCGTAAGGTATATATTATAAATCTATTAAACGAGTCTGCCTGGTTTGTTTCAGGTTGTTGATGTTCTGTTTTTGTAGCTTTTGCTTCCTCTTGTTAGCACTTTTAGGTACGAAGGAGATGAGGTGAACATGAGGCTTGCAAGATCTGAAGCTAAGTTACTTCACGAGAAGGTCTCAGAGAAAGCCTTCAGCGATGATGACTTCATCAGAATCTTGACAACAAGAAGCAAAGCACAGCTCGGTGCAACTCTCAACCACTACAACAATGAGTATGGAAACGCTATCAACAAGGTAAAACCTAAACTAACCCATTAATTTGTACGTTATAGTATCTATTAATAGAGTCTCCACATCAGAAGTTAGAAATGATATTAAGTAAGACAAAATATATTTACGTCCTCTTCTGATAAGTGGATTGGTTCATCTTTCCTATATATTATTTAATATTTATTCTAACTTCCGTTGTAAAAGACTTTGTCTCTAACTTTCCGATGTAAAAGATTTTGTCTCTAATAATATCATTTTCAAACAGCTTATTATTTGTCGGATTTTGTAGAACCTGAAGGAAGATTCAGATGATGAATACCTGAAACTGCTAAGAGCTGCAATCACGTGTTTGACATACCCTGAGAGGCATTTTGAGAAGGTTTTGCGTCTAGCAATTAACAAAATGGGGACAGATGAGTGGGCACTAACACGAGTGGTGACTACACGAACTGAAGTTGACATGGAACGTATCAAAGAGGAGTATCAGCGAAGGAACAGCATTTCTTTGCACCATGCCGTCGCTAAAGACACTTCTGGTGATTATGAGGACATGCTTGTTGCTCTTCTCGGACATGGAGATGTTTGAAACTGGTTCAGTTTCTATGTTCCTGTGTTTTATGTTTTTACTGGTTTGTTTTCAATAAAAGAGTTGTGTAAACTAGTTTCTGATACTATCTATCAATGTTATTTGAGTTTGTTTAAATACAATCTAAAGCACAAGTTAAAGAAAAATCTTCGTAATCTAAGCAAGTGCAGCTTCCACTATCTCTACTACTACGTACAACACATTTAACGAACAAAGTACTAGCTTGTGGCTTGAGCTCTACTTTTCTTGCTTCTACTATTCTCACTTCACATTTAAGTGAACAAAGTTTCTTCCCCATGACAGAAGTTTTCTTGATGGAACAAAGACTCTTGTATTTATATATCCTTATGATGGAAGCTGATCATATATTATATTAGTTTATGTAGTCCATAACACATTACTTTGGGATTTCTTAGTGATAGTTCTGTAAGATTTGAGATCTTTGTAAGTGGTCATAGATTATTTATCCATTGAAGAATTCCAAAGGGCAATACTATGTCACTTTCTTAGCTTTAAAGTAAATATAATAGACAGTAGATCAAATAAATATACGCTAATGTTGTATAATACATGTGTGGATTAGATCATGGCTTGGTGCATATCCTCATTAGTCAAATGAAACTCAACTCATGTGTTATGTAATACGCAGTATCGGTCCTGACATAAGAAAGACCATAAGCAATTTAAAAAAAATTGGCCACTTTCATAAATTTTATAGATAAAAATGTTCAGAAAAAGGCTGATTTATGCAAATATTTTTTGTGGGCCGGAAGCGGGTGCTTGTAATGCTTCCCCTCAGGGCCACTACTGGTAATACGATGATCTGTATGATAACTATTCAAGTGAAATAAGCTATGATCTTCTAGATCAAGATCTTATCAAGAACCAAACTCCAAAATCTTTTAAGTGGACTTGCAAATTTTCTGCCTAAATTTTATGGTATGTGTTATAAAATCACTGAGTACACCAGAAGAGGTGTTATAATATTAAGACATTCAAAACTTTAACTGATACTATACAAACTTTTATTTTAGGGGCGTCTCAAACTTTGTAAAGACTATGTTCAAAATTATAAATAACTTTTTGTCTGAAATAATTATTTTGTTCAATATAAACAGAATACAAAATTATGGATCCTTTAATATTTGTTCAACCATTCCATTTGAATGTGCAAATAGACGGCTCTGATTCTATTGAGTATTGCCAGTTATGTATTTTGTAAGTTGTAACTATGTGCATGAGTGATGATATAGCATAATTATGGTGTCGAGATGGACTTTGCAACAATTACTTAGAAGGCTATACATGGAAAGAGACACTGTAACCCGTTTTTGGTTGGCCCATTATTTGCCGCCCACCTTTCTAGCTGAATTTTGTTTCAAGTACTTCTTAATTTTATTATAAAGAGTTTTTTTTCATTGTTGTTAAGAATATTAATATCTTTAGAAATAAAAAGTTTAAGTGTTACATTGATCTAATTAACCTATACAATTTAATATGTGATTCCCTGGCAGAAAAGTAAAAACAAAGAAAGAAAATGAAAATACTAAGAACTTATGTAAGACCATCATTATCCCCGGTCTCTTAACTGAGATTCTTAACTTCAGATAAAAGACGATTCTTAAATAAGAAATGATATAAAAGCTATCTTTTAACCGAAAAGTGTAAAAAAAAAAATAATCAAATCATAAATTAAAAACTCTAATTAATAGACTGAGAATAATGATGATTGTTAAGAGTTTACTCGTTTATAACTAGATTTTGTAGGTTCTTGGCGCATTTGTTTTAAGGGCTTTAGCTACACCTTACGAGTTCAATTCAAGGTAGCTATACAAGAAGAAGCAATCGTATAGATTATAAAAAAAAAAGAAAAGAAAAAAAAAAAAACAGAAAACATAATGTTCTTTTCATATTGTACCATGACGTAAGTTCTTAATTTCAAAGCATCATAGTTCTTATATTGCCCCCAAAATACGAAATCGTGTATCGTCGAAAACATTGAGCAGATTGATATCTCTAGTAAATGGATATTAAAACTGAAATATTTGTAGGAATATACGTATAAACCATTACAGTAAGCAGACAGGCATAAGATTATTATTATTTGTAATATTTAAATATTGAAGAGTTTAGCCGGCCAACTCAAATTTCCACTTTTAAAAGGAGACATATCTTTTAGTTTTCGTCACACAAGATTCGATACATTTAATTACATAATTTAGAACTGATCCCTATCACAAATTCTATTTCCTAATACCATCAAAGAATCGGTCCATCTCCGTCTGATATTATTATAATAATATACTAATACGTTTATTAAATTTCCTCTTTTAATTATATATAACAAGCAATAGACCAACTGAATATACATTAACACTGATATTACATATTACATATACACATTACAAAGAAAATTCACGCGAACAAATAAACTTCAGTTTACTCTACATCTCATAAGTTATCATGCTTATTATCGATCACACCATCATTTTCGTCTCATTTTCTATTTTCTGGAATACTTTAATTATATTATTCTTATATACAAAACGCAGACATATTGATTTCACCCGCAACGAAAAATTATTATTATCATTATTATTTAGATAATAACATAATCAATCAAATACGAACGGTTTTCTTGAATGCTCTAACGCCATTTTTCACTTTCCTCTCGTCCAGCTTAATTTGCTTCTCCCTGCACTCTAAGCTACAAAATGCATTGTCCCCTCTACGAAAACATTACAATATAACATTTTCATATTAGGTAAATGATTTCATTAAACCATAACATAAAAAGATATACAAAACATTAATATAAAAATATTTGAAGGGTTGGTTTAGAAGAATAAAAACCGTACCTATACATATAAATGTCATGACGATGGCATAGATTTCGATTGCAGAGGCTACAAGTCCTCAAGAAGTCATCATCGTTATTAGTAGCCATCACCACCTTCGGATTATGATGATGTTGATGCATGGTTAGATGATCAGCCGGCTGAGATGCATGGTCATGGATCGTGGCTATATCATCTGTGATCATCAGCATGCTTGTTGTTCTCTTGATCAAAGAGCCATGGCGCTTTCCCAAGACCATTATCTCTTTCTCTCTAAGAAGAAGAAGAAGAAGAAGTGTGAAGTGAGATGGGAAGAAGAAGCAAAGGGGAGGATGAAGAGAAGAACAACACAAGATATTTAAAAGAAAAAAGTGAAAGAATCTAACAATAGAGATAATATTGTTTTATTTTTATAACATTCTTTAATTAATTTTTTCTAATCATAACTATTTTTGTATGTATAGAAAGTCATATTGGTGTAACCGTGTAAGTAACGAGCAGATGACAAAATTATATACAAGAGTTAACTAAGATAATCAATTAATTAAAACTTCATAATAAGATTGATTTTCATAACCGTTTTTGTCCCACTAATCATTCAATCACACCCGTAAATTATTCAATCAGCACCCAATAATACTAAATCAACCAAGATTTTGATGGATTTTTATAACTTTGAATAATAAGATGTAATTTAAGCTCGGTCCGGTTTGTATAGAGCTTGACCTGCTGGTTTTTCTTCTAGTCAAATTAAACCTGTAATACTTGTGGTTTTTCTTCTCATTTGTTAAATTAACTGCTAACCAAATCATAACCAGACTCAACAATGTAATTATACAAACTGAGCTGTATTGAGCCGGACTGATTACGGCAACTTCCCAAATTTATTTACAACTTTATAAAAGCAAGAAAATTAACCAAAAATATAAGAACGTGATATCATAAGCATTAGGAACAGGACAAAAGTTAGTGTGGAAATGTAAATGGATCAATGCGTCACTAATGTCCAAAAACTTTTCGACACATCAGCCTCATTCTTATTAGCTGCAGTGTCTATTTCCCCAAATATCAGTTTCTCTCGTCTCACACCTTGTTTTTGTTTTTAGTGAATTGTTGGAGAAAATAATATCATTAAATAGAAACTCGAGTTTGAGTGCACTATATATGATCTTTAGGAAAATAGTTATCATCAACATATACACTAAGCGCTTTCGTATTTTTCGAATAAGCACATCCAATATACAATGTAATGAAAAAACATAGACTACAAATCATAATAGCATGATAACTAACAAAAATAACTGTAAAGTATGCACCACTATAAACTCCACCATTCCAACTTACACTATGTCATGTAACAAATTGTTTTTACTGTTCTCTGTTTCCAAAAGATTCAGAAAAATGGATTGGAAAAAGGTTAAAGGAAAAAGAAAATATGTCCTAAGAGAATGTGGCAACCACAACTCTTAAAACTTAATTTGATTTATTTCGAACATCTCTAACGCACCCTATTTTTACATCTATAATAATATTTATAGACAAAATTATTCCAACACATCTTTATTTTTGCTTATGAAATAGAGATTGCTTTTTTCCTCTATTTATAGAAGAATAAATAACATTTCTCTATATTTTACTATATATTTGAAGATTTATATTTTAGAGAAATACATTGAAATTTTTTTATCTATATTATAAAGTTTTTCATTTTACAAATAAAAATAGAAAAAATACATTGAAGATCATTCATCAAACTTGTAAAATTGAACAAACTTCTATCTCGCAAAACTTTGTATTTTTTATGATCATTCATCAAACTTCTATCTTACAAAACTTTGTACTCTTTATGATCGTTCATCAAACTTGTAAAATTATATATGGTAATCGGTTATATTTATTATAATGCATCAAATTTAATTTTTAAATATTACTTTATTATATCACAAAATATTATAATTTTTTAGTTGTGGGTCATAAAATTAAAGAAAACTTCTTATTATACCAAAAATATTAAGTTGGTCTTATGTACATTATTGAGTACAATCATAAAGTTATATCATTAAGAATCATAAAGTTATATCACTAAAATCAGACATCCCCACAATTGTAAGAACTTTTTGTTACATCAACTTTGTGATTAATTATTTAAGTAGGTTAAAGTATTGAATAAATAAACGGAGACTGGGTGAATGGTACATGAGGTAAGCAATAAAGTTAAAACCTATATTGTGAGAGCACAAAAGGACAAAGGTATCGACATATCATCAAAGGGCCAATAATTCCGATGAATCTCTTGACCCTTATAAAAAGAAAAAAGGCGAAACAAGTGTTTGGTTCTGTGCCAATAGATTCCATTTTAATCTTATTATTTTAGCTTTTGCACAATTCAAATACAAATAGTTGATGTTTCCTACCAACTTGAATGAAAAAGCATCTGTACAAGTGTATGGTTGTGTACCACTTTAGTTTTCACTTTCTATCTTTCTAGGAGAATCCCACTTATGTATATATTTCCTAGACATTGTAAGTTTAACATTTTATCAAAAGCAGTAAAACATTATTTTCTAGATTTGACAGGGGAATATCCACGTTCTCTCTCCTGACTGGCTTAATCAGGAATTTTTTCCTGATACATTTAACTTACTCAAGTGATCCTTCACTAAGACAAGAACCTGAAAGCAACTTGGAATTTTTGCATATGACACAAAAATCAAAACTGTAAATTGTAATCAATAAAACCTAGATGGAGATGAAGGGAATCCCTAACGTATGCATTAGAATAAGAGGTCCTCTATATTTTGATTATAAATCAAGATACTCAATTTGCAAGTTTAAGCAATGAAATCATTGAAGTATACATAATTTAAATTAATAATGTACATAAATAAATCTGACATCACGATTAATTCACTATCGATTTACTAAATGAGATAAGGAATTGAGCAGAGTCGCTTTGATTCACCGAAACGGAGTGGTCAAACCGTTTTGATAATTAAAATGGGCTTTGACTAATGTAGGCCTTAGTTTTGAGTGAGCCTAATATCGGATCACACTATTATTTGGTCCGAGTTAGATCAACTGCCCGTAGACTGATGGATGGAGCAACATACAGAGACGATTTGAAAAAATAATAATCAAAGACGCATAAGAAATTAACTTAAATCATGATTGATAATTAGAAAAAAACTGTAGATAAAAGTTAAAGGTAGAAAAGTTATATACAGCTCAACCAATCCACATACATAACAAAGTGAATAATTTGAGTATAAAAGCATATCTAACCTTATTTCATATTTCACTCTAAAATGAAATTTGAATTAGAAAATGCTCTAAATTCCACTCCATTTCCACTCTCCTCTCCAATGGAGTATACAATGGGATTACTTCATAAATGAAACAATGCTTTATTTTTATTCACTATTCTATTTTCTACTTCAAATTAGAGTAGAATTGGAGTAAAAATGTACTCCATTTTAGAACAAAAATAGAATATTACATTGAAAAATTCTATAACATATACATTATATATTATCTCATACTTCTAGATTTGTTTAGGGTTATTTTTATTTCCTTTTTCTTTTCTTTGTTATAATCATGTTTTCCTTTTCATTTTTAATATATTTTAGTTTTGCTTAATACAATTATTCAATTTTGTATTTTACATATTAAAAACATATTTTTTTCTACATATAGTATGTTTTAAAGCTTAAAAACATATTTTATAAATTTTATTTATATTGTAAAACTAAATTTTAAATCTATACTATATTATAAATTCTAATAGTATAATTCAATTTCTTCTTTTAATAAGATTGTGTTATATTATATTTAGTAAATATAGAATAGTTTATAGTTGACAAAGTTTTCTAACGCCTATGTTACACATTCATTTACAGGAACGAGAATAATATCCTATCAAATACATACCTGTCACATATAATGCTTATGATTATTTATTTAGTTTTCTTTTTTCACACAGATTAACCCTTAATACGTATCAACAACTTTTCAAGTTATTACGTCAAAAAAGAAGAAGGTTAGCCATCTAAAAATTAAATGGCCATCGGACCGGTCCAACCGGTTGGAATAACCTTAAAGGCGCTAGTCGTACGTGTCGCTTCCGCTTCCGCAAAACGCATCGTATCAATTAATTGCTTTTTATTTTATTTTCTCTATCGTTTAACAAAAGAAAACAAACTGACTTGAATTTGTTATTTGTCTAAAGAGCAAAAAAAACCAAAAAAGGCAAAAAAAGATAGAAATAAACGAATCAAAAGAAGCAAAAACATTGAGAGTCTCTTCGGACATCTCAAATTAGGGTATAGAGCCTTGTCGGAAGAAGTAGCCATGGGGAGAAGAAAAGTAGAGATCAAACTAATCGAGAACAAAAGTAGTAGACAAGTCACTTTCTCTAAACGACGCAGTGGTCTCATCGAGAAGGCACGACAGCTTTCAGTTCTCTGTGAATCATCCGTGGCTGTTCTTGTCGTCTCCGCCTCTGGAAAACTATACAACTCCTCTTCCGGTGACAAGTAAGCTCGTCCTGGTCTCTCTCTCGAGTTGTCTTATTTATTACCCTCTTTGTCTAATCACTTTCTAGATATAGAAACTTCAAATCTAGGGCTTTTTGTTTCCTTCAAATTAACTGAGATTTTGTCTTTGTTTTATTGATGATGACGACTGCCTTTGCGTGAGCTAAAATCTAATTTAAGATTAAACATTGTGGTGGCCTAGATATGTTCTTGGTGTTCGTTTTTTTTTTCATTTTTAATAGGAATTTTTATTTATTTTAATTACCTTTACTTAATTTATACGAATTTTAATATTGCATGTGAATTCAAGAATATTTTCAACACGTGGTGATACGTGCTCAATGTTGTTTTAAGTAATATTTGTGTTGTTGCTTCATCTGTTGTTCAGCTTGAAGTTTCGTTTTTTTTTAATAGTTTAAGAAACAATGTACATTGTTAAATTTTGAGATTTGGTTTATATTCAATATTGAAATGCATTTCCAGTCAAATTTGTTGAGAGATAATTTGAGATTAATGTAGACACTGACAAGAATTTTTGGTTTAAGTTGGATGCTATTTGTGCAACTATTCATCTGAAATTTATAGATGGCCAGTTGTTTTGTAATTTCTCTCTGATTGATTTGTTGATAAAGTATCCTCCGAATGTTGTGTTCAGTTGTAGAACATTGACAAATTTCACATAGATACTTCTCAAACATGCTACATTACTTATCTAAGAGGATATCTGTTTTCACTCTTTAATTGTAATCGATGTGTGCATATGACGCCATCCAATGTCTAGATTGATAGGACCTTTTGTTGCTCTTCAAGATGTTTTTCCTTTTCTTCATGTAATGAATCTTATATTGGGTTTCTTTGCTAAAGAATACTCAAACTTAAACTAAGTCCTTCATATGTGGCAGTGGCCTAGTGGGTTTACTCAGTAGAAAGCAATATGTTGTTTTTTCTGCCAAGAATGAAACCATGAGGCTACAACCATTTTCAACTAGTAGATATTGTCCTAATTAATGACATACAACCTTTTCGCATTTTCCTACACATCTAGAAGAAATTACAATGAGCCAAAACTAAACTACATTGTCATATGAATATTGACAGTGCATTTCCAGTCTAAAGCTTAGAGAATTTTTGAAAATGGATGGAACAAATGTAGTGTAGAAAATTGAAATGTAACCCTCATCTCGCTATGCACATGTTCCTTCGCCTTGCATTGATATTTAATTCCACTAAAGCTTGATACCGAAAGAAGTTATTGGGAACCTTATCTATTTTCTTCCATTTTTAATAGTCAAGTTATAATTATAGCTAGTTTCTTTGGTAGTTTCTTTTGTATATATGGCACTTTACAAAGTGTGTTGACTTGAGATTAGGATTCTTATGTGCCCTATTAATTGCACATTTTTTTCCTTAATTTGTGATTAATAGCTAAATTGCTAATTAACAACTTCATATGTCGGTGAAGATAAAGTGGATCAAAGACAAACTGTATTTGAATTCTTGCAATAGATCATGGACATAACAAGTTAGGTAGGATTGCACCTAAATTGCTAAACCCGCTTTCTTGGCGTATGCTTTATGGAGAGCTTTTCCCCACAAACTTTTAGCCAAAGGTTTTGTTTTTCAGTTCTCCAATTCAGTTGAATATATGTTTTAAAGATTAAGTACTAGCTAGGTGTGACTTGGACTCGATACTCGGAGAACCATGTGAAGCTAATCCATTGGAATTTATAGTAAAACTATAGTAACTAGTTAGAAACCAGTTTCTATAGTAATTAAGTGATATACTACATTTTTACACTTGTTAAATCCTTCTAAGCGATATACACTACATAGTATATGTATATATATAGAAGCCTAGTCAAGTAACATTATTAATTCAACTGAAGTCATATACAACATTTATGTATAATAACATCCTCTCTCCGTTTCATTCTCGTTGGCTGTATAAATGCCGCTATTAATGTTCTTTCTAATTCGTAGTTTTGAAATGTTATTTTCATGAATTGGCTCTGATACAGTTTCGTTTTGTTCTTGATATCTCCAGCATGTGCAACATCATGGATCGTTATGAAATACGACATGCTGATGAACTTAGAGCCTTGGTAAGTTAGCTACGAACATAATCAAATATTTATCTAGAAGTGGTCGTTGGTGTCATGGAGCGTCTGAGATAAACTCAATGCTTTGAACTTGTGATTGCGACTGAAGTTTCAAAATATTAAAAACCTTTCCCAACACTGTTTTTTTTCATGTGTAGGATCTTGCGGAAAAAACTCGGAATTATCTTCCACATAAGGAGCTACTCGAATCAGTCAAAGGGTTAGGCACTAAGACGCCCTTTTCCCCTCTTCATCTGATCAAAAACTTTTTTTTTTCTTTGTCTACTTATGACTATGCAGTAATCTTGAAGAATCAAATGTCAACAATGTAAGTGTAGATTCTCTAATTTCTCTGGAGGACCAGCTCGAGACTGCTCTGTCTGTAACTAGAGCTAGGAAGGTATATATGCTGCTACGTACTAAGTAAATGAACCGATTATTACATCAAATTTATCTGTCTAGTTAGTTTTCTAAGAATGGTCTTTGGACCTTGCTTGACTTCAGATGTCTCCAGTATGACATAGTTTTTAAATGTCATGTTGCAGACAGAACTAACGATGGGGTTTATTAAGATGCTTCAAGAAAAGGTTAGTGCTACCATCCCTGCGGCTATGCTGATTCTTAAATCCTCTTAACCTCAGAGTATGCAGATCACTTGACCCAAATTTAGCTCTCTAGAGTTTGGATATATCTTTTGGTCTTGTCTTAGTCCCTAGCTAAGTTGTTTTTGGCTTTTGTTAAGTGATATAAGAATAAAAAATCTTTGTTATGGATCACCGAATCTATGATGAATTTCTCTATTCCGAAAAGAAATTAGTCTGTAGATGGGTTGGAAGCATGTTAGAGACTAATGGACTTGTTAATCATGTTCAAACAGGAGGAGTTGCTGAGAGAAGAGAATCTGGTTTTGGCTAACCAGGTAAAAGGAATACTAATTATTATGCTTCTTGATACTAATTAATCACTGTATACATATAGACATTAGACAGATACAAAGATACACTTACATAAGAACATATACATACATACTAAAGTTGAGGAGTTTTATGGGAAACTAATAATTTAAGATATGAAACTTTGTTTTTCATAAAAAAACATTAGTTTTATGGGAAACTAAAGTTGAGGAGTTTTATGCAAGAACGTATCTTACAGGTACAACCGGCAAAAGACATTAGTTATGCTTTTAGAATTCTGTTTTTCGTGTCCATGTTAAAAGAGAAGATTTATTTAGAAGGTTTCACACGGATATTAGATCATTTCCAGTGTAAAATTCTTGTTTTTTCCTTTAAAATGAAGTAATTCTATAGCTTCTAAAGTCACAATTAATTTCTTGTTAATATAAGTATCTATAGAAACAAAAAAATATTTTAAACTTTTCTTACAGATGGAGAAGACGAACGGAGGGAGAGAGAACAATTCACCAGCAAATAGCTCCGGTATCAATCCACTGGAGACTCTCTCGCTGCTCAAGTAAATACCATGATCCAACGGCTGAGTTAACTCAAAGTCTTGATTTAAAGCTAAAAAGCAGATGTGTAAATTATATAAAAAAAAAAACTGCTTAATTAATCTCCAAACCGTGTTTATCTTTTGCTCTAATGCGGAAGTTCAAGGGTTACTTTCCTCTTGCAGAAAAAGAATTGTAAAAACTAATATAAAGTATGGAACTTTGTTGTACCTTCATAGACAAGATCTGAGCTTGTGTTTATGTTTTTGTCTGAAAGTACCTGTTTGGATTTTGAAGTATTTGCTTTTCTTCAGCATGAAGAACCCTAGAGTACTAGAGCTTATTCATTCTTTTTGTTTTCCCATATTTAATTGCTAGTTGTTTGATTATTTGTCTTCAGTTACGTGGCAAAGCTAAAACGGATTTATAGTTGTTACTTCAAAAAGAAGAGTTGGTACTTGGGCATGTTACGTATATATTTTAAATTTGATTAAATCATACTATAATATATGTCGTTCTTGTAACTTGTAAGGACCCTTCTGTCCAATAATGAGCTTCTGCCTGGAAAAGCCCATATTTTCAATATACTGGCCCATATTAGCTGTAACATTCTCCTCAATTTTGTACCAACGAAATATATTCTATTAGTATTAACTAATTATTGATTCTGACTGTTCATCAAAACTAAAAAAATGATTTTTTTTTGGTTATATATTGCGACGTTACTATTATTATTATTTGGTGTTAAAAAATATTATTATTATTTTTTAAATAGTGTTCGATACGATGGACATCTTGTTTATTTATGTAAGTGGTTTGGTAAGCTTAAAATGGGCCTAACATTTTCCTTGTGGGAGATTATATTTGGGCCAAACTGGGTTACGGTAATATTTGAACGTAGCAAACCGAACCAAAAACGGGAACTTAAAAATAGGCTAGTAACGATTAGTTCTATTAATTCACATCGTTTTCATGAGTCCGAAACTGCATTACGGCCGAGTCAACTAAGGTACTTATTACCATCTCCAAGGTCCACTTGTCATCACATCAGTTGTTGGATATACTGACATACAAGTACAAATGACCAAAAAAAGAAAATAGCAAATCCAAGCCCCCACTTTTTAAATGGTAAATGATAAGTTAAAGATATTGATGAGCTTTGTATTTTATTATTAACGAAGAGATAATACCCTTTTTAAAAACTAAACGAAGAGATAATACTACCTAAGATTTAAATTGAAGAACTAAACGCGCCCGCAGGGAATTCGACATGCGTTATATACGTGTCTAAACGCATCGTTATCGCACCTTTTTTGTTGTCTATTACGTTTTTTTGTCGCTCTTGTTTAACAAATAAAAAACAATTAATGCTTGGATTTTGTTCAAATAAAAATAAAAGATAAAGACAGAAAAAAAATAAAAATAAAAATAGAAAACGTTTCAGTGTCTCCGACCAAGCTATGCGAACATTTGGATCAGATTAGGGCATGAGACTGGTCGGAAAGAAGTCATGGGAAGAAGAAAAGTGGAGATCAAACGAATTGAGAGCAACAGTAGTCGACAAGTTACTTTCTGTAAACGCCGCAATGGTCTAATAGAGAAAGCTCGTCAGCTCTCAGTTCTTTGTGAATCCTCAGTGGCCATTCTAATGGTTTCCTCCACCGGAAAACTCTATAGCTCCTCCTCTGGCGACAGGTAACACTCTTATCTCCTCTTTCTGTAGATTTATCTTTTGTTAATTCCTCTTGAGAAAAAGTAGAAATTAAAACTTAGGGTTTTTCTTTTTACCCCTTTGAATCTTAAAACCTGATCTTCTTGTTTAGTCTATGTCCACTAATCCTTGTGTAATTCTAACCAAATCTAAGATTAAACAATGTAGTGGCTATATATGTTTTTGGTGCTCGTTTTTGTTTGTTGTTTTGTTTTTTTATTGTTTTATTTTGCTGCAAGGATTCTTGTTTTCTTATTTTGTTGTGAAAATATTATTGCATGCGCTTGTTAGTTTTTTTCTACACGTGGTAATCCACACTTCATGTTCATCTATTAGGATTTCAAGTCATATTAATTTTGTGTTGCATAAGAACAATGTAGGTTGTTTAATTTGAGATTAATTTAAGCTCATTATCCTCTTTATCTTATTTAATGCACACCTCCTGTAGATTTGTTGAGAGATTGTTTGAGGGGTTAGCTCTAACCCCACTAATTTACTACAAATGAAGTGGAAAATAGAATAATGAATGAAACAAAATATATTAATAGCAATTGGAAAATTTCTTTAAAAAGGTGAGAAGACCATGTGAGTTCTTTCAAATGTGGATGACCATTGATCAAACATCTTTAGACAGGAAAGGTGCCATCTCTTTTTATACGATTTTTGATTAGTTACAACTTACAAGTGTATTGTAGAGGTTTTCTAGTTTCTCTTTTGAATTTTTGTTTTAAGTAAAAGGTTTCTGGTTGATCAATGGTCAAACATATAGTGCTTGGATAACTTAAAAAAGACACTTGTTGATAGTTTTCACACGTGTTGCATTAGTTTTTTGATCGGATGTCAAAGAAATGTTTTTTCAGGTCATCGGTAACTCCTGCATTTAGATATAAATTACAAACCACTATGCTACAAATCTCCATCATCGGTTTTATCCCTCTTTCAATTGTAATTTTTGTGTGTGTGCATGCATACCTCAGTACTTTAGACCATGATTAACCCGAAATTCTTATGGTGAGGTTCTTAGCGGAAGTTAAGAAACTGTTTCTTAACTTCCGTTAAAAACCTCACCATAAGAACTTTGGGTTAATTATGCTCTTACCACTACGTAGCTCTCTCTTTCTCTTCCAGAATTACCCCCTCCCCCCCCCTCCTCTTTTGCAATGATTTTAAAATATTTATTGGGTCTCATGAGCCAAAGTTGATGAACGCCAACAAGATTTCTTTTATCATGTGGTTTCCCTTTATCACATCTCCTAAGGTTGTTAATGACCCCCAACTGAGACCTTGTGGAAATGTAACTCTTTCTCACTCTATCTATATATATAATTCTTAGAGTTAGTTAGATATTAACATGTATGAATTATAGAAATGCTTGACCCTGAGAGTATATTTGTAAGATTGGGTGATTAACATGCAGGAATTATAGAACTCATGGTACTTTCTTTGGCTTCAGTTTTTTATAATAGTCAAAACGCTAGTTGTGGCTAGTTTGATGATACCTCAATTTATTTCTAGACTATGAAAAGTGTTCTGACTTGTGACTGATTCGTATGCGCCTTGCTAATTATTTCCTATTTCAAATCACAACTTGGGATTAAACCAAATTCGAATAGGGAAATGTCTTGTGATAATATAAATGCACACAAACTAGCTTATATGGTGAATCTTTTGGGCTTTATCCGAGCTCTTATTTTTAAAATTTTCACTAGAATGCCAAACTTATTTTCTTTGCTTATTCTTAAAGAAGTATTTCAAAATCTTATGTATATACGCAATCAAAACCAAATTTCCAATTCTGATTGTCTGAGAACTTCAAAGACATTGTCGATATTTATTTGGCTTGCAGATTTTTTCACCTATGATCATAGATTTCATCGATACTTCCTTTTAAGAAATTAGAGCATTATATTTTTTTTTATAAATTTACTTTAGTAAGAACCTCTAGCCATTAAGATGGACTTGGTGATTATCAGAGTTGCTACTTGCCAAGTTAGAAATTAGAGCATTAGTGTTTTATTGATTACTTTCTTAGTAGTATATTATTATGCATTGACATTAAAATGTAAGAAACGATTATATACTGACACCAAATATGAATATATCATCAGAAAACTACATTAAAAACTATTAGATAACAGAGCTTATACATTTGTTAATTAGTGATGCAGCGCATCTTACGTTGGTTTGAAGACAGAGTCATTGTTTTTCCTTTATTGTAGGAATAAGAGTGGAACGTGAGTTAGTGTCCTCTATTTGTGGAGAGGTTGAGATTTACTTTGAAAAGAAGATTCTTTGTTTTAATAAGTACTCTATTGCTTGTAAAGAGATATGCAGTTTTTGAAATAATATCAGAAAAGCTTCGGCTACATCCTTTTCGATTACAGCTTAGAGTTAGCTTGATCAAAAGAAGAACCTTTCCTTCGGCATTCGCAGAATCAACGAAGAACGGTTTGAGTGACGCTTGCGCCACATCAGTTTGGTATCAGAGCCGAAATTCCTTTTCTTGGCGAATTTTTTTTTTCCGATCATGCCACCGCGACGTCAACCCAATTACGAACCGGTGAACGAATGGCATGAGCTGAGACAGACTCTGCTAGCTATGCAGGAAAACTTTCAAGCGACGGTCCATGATGCAATTCAAGACGTGGCTGATTTACTCTTGCAACAGAACCCGAGGCAACGTCGTTCGCAGCAGGACTCTGAAGAGGATTCGGACGTCGATGACAATCCTTTTGCAGGGGAGAGGCAGCGTCGTGTTCAGGGGGGAGGCGATGGTTATCAGGAGAGGGATGACCGCAGGTGGGAATCTGGTTTCAAAGTGGAGATACCAGAGTTCCATGGGGGAGTGAGAGGAGAGGAGCTCCTCGATTGGTTGGTCGCTGTGGAGGAAGCGATGGACTTTAAACAGGTTCCTGACGATCGTAAAGTCGCCCTAGTGGCCACTAAGTTTCGTGGGAAGGCTGCATCATGGTGGTTGCAATTGAAGGCGACTCGCGCACGAGCAGGGAAGGAGAAGATTCGGTCGTGGGAGAAGCTGCAAAGGCTGTTGAAAAGTAGCTTTTTGCCTTATAATTTTGATCGTACGATGTTCACTCGCCTTCAAAATTTGAGACAGGGATCACGCTCAGTGGACGATTATGCGGAGGAGTTCTCGTTGCTTTTAACTCGCAATGAGATATATGACAATGAAATGCAATTGGTGTCGCGTTTCATTGGTGGCTTACGCCCTCAGTTACAGAATGCGTTGGCGCAGTTTGATCCAGCTACGGTGGGTGAGGCTCATCGCAGGGCAGTGGCTTTCGAGCAACAGTTTCGAGCTGGTTCTTCGACTTGGAACTCTGGAGTAGGGAGGAGCAGAGGTTCAGGTCTGGATGTGTCTACTACTGCGGGTGGAGCTAAGGAAAATACAGAGCAGCAAGGTGCTACTAAGGGTCAGACTGGAGCAGTCCATGATGAGCCTACGGTGCGGCGATCTACTCGGAATACTACCCTCCGTTGCTATGCGTGTGGAGAGGTGGGTCATCGCCAGTCGGACTGTAAGTCGCAAACACGTCGTGGATTACTGACAGAGGAGGTCAAGTGGGATGACAATGATCTATTCGATCAGGAACATGACGACGATGTCGACCTTCCTGAGGATCACAATCATGGAGATCAAGGAACTATGTTGATGTTACGCCATGTTTGTCTTGCGCCGGTAACGATAGAGGAGCCTTGGTTACGAACACACATCTTTATTTCTACTTGCACTGTCAAAGGAAAGGTGTGCCGTTTTGTTATCGATTCTGGCAGCTCGCGCAATGTGATTTCAGAAGAGGCGTTTACTAAGTTGGGATTGCTGAAAGAAGCACATCCTTCTCCTTATAAGCTAACGTGGTTGAACACAAATACGGAGATACGAGTGACACATCGTTGCTTAGTGTCTTTGTCGATTGGAGCTTTCTACAAGGATAAGTTCTACTGCGATATCGCGCCGATGGATGTCAGTCATATATTGCTTGGCCGGCCGTGGCAGTATGATCGAGGAGTCTTACACGACGGCCGCGCAATACTCATAGTTTCGTGTTTGACAATAGGCGAATTGTTCTGTTTCCTCCAGCTCCTAAACAAGAGACAGGACGACAAATTGTCGCCAACAACTCGCCTTCTTTGTTGTGCTCTCGATCGGAGTTTGAGCAAGAATTTTCGAATGTGGGTTGTGCTTGGTTGGTCGTGCCAGCGTCTTCTCCAGGAACCGAGCAACACTCACAGCTACCACCGGAACTTGACGAGCTCATAAGCTCCTTTGCTGATGTGTTTCCCGCGGAACTGCCTCAGGGTTTGCCGCCACTGCGAGACATACAACACCAGATCGAGTTAGTCCCGGGTGCTGCTTTACCAAACAGACCTCACTACCGAATGAGTCCTCAGGAGCACGAGGAGTTGAGGCGACAGGTTGAGGAGTTGATATCACGAGGGCATGTCCGCGAAAGCTTAAGTCCTTGTGCGGTGCCGGCTCTTCTCATACCCAAAAAGGATGGTTCTTGGCGTATGTGTGTAGACAGTCGGGCGATTAACAAGATTACTGTGCGGTATCGTTTTCCCATTCCTCGACTTGATGACTTGTTAGATCAGGTGGGTAAAGCGTTGGTGTTTTCTAAGCTTGACCTCAAAAGTGGGTACCACCAAATCCGCATCAGGCCAGGAGATGAGTGGAAGACAGCATTCAAGACGAGGGAGGGCTTGTTTGAGTGGTTGGTGATGCCATTTGGATTATCCAACGCACCTAAGTACGTTCATGCGAGTCATGAATCAGGCGTTACGTCCATATATTGGACAGTTTGTGGTGGTTTACTTTGACGATATCCTCGTCTTTAGCTCGTCTCTGGAGGAGCACGTCGACCATTTGCGCCAGGTCCTGGTCATTTTGAGAAGAGAGAAGTTGTTTGTGGCGAGGCAGAAGTGTGAGTTTGGCGTGGATCAAGTACTATTCCTTGGCTATGTCATCTCAAGCAAGGGTCTGACGATGGATATGACTAAGGTTGACGCCATTCGATCTTGGCCAACGCCTAAAACAGTAACAGAAGTGCGGAGCTTCCACGGCTTAGCATCATTCTACCGCCGGTTTGTCCCACACTTCAGCACCATCATGTCACCACTCACTGATTGTATGAAGGCTAGCGCTTTTCTCTGGTCACCGCAGGCAGAGGAGGCATTTGCGAACATCAAAGCGAAACTCACAACGGCACCAATCCTGGTTCTTCCTGATTTTACTCTCCCATTTGAGTTGCATTGCGATGCTTCCAAATTGGGTATTGGCGCCGTGTTAAGTCAACAAACACGACCAGTGGCGTTCTATAGTGAGAAACTGGCAGGTGCTAGGAGTCGGTACAGCACTTACGATGTGGAGTTCTATGCTATTATCCAAGCCATCAAACATTGGAGGCACTATCTTTTTCATAGAGAGTTTGTCTTGTTTACAGACCATGATGCTTTGAAACATTTGGACAGTCAAGTGAAGGTTTCGGCGAGACATGCTAGCTGGGTTGCGTACTTGCAGCAATTCACATTCACCATCAGGCATCAATCGGGCAAGTTGAATAAAGTTGCAGACGCGTTGAGCCGCAGACACTGTTTGGTCACGACACTGCACTCATCAGTACCAGGTTTTGCTACTTTTGCTGACCTCTACATCTCTGATCCTTACTTTGCCTCTATTTTGCGTGATGTCCAGCTGGGAATGCGCTCAGAATTCACCTTACAAGATGGATTCTTGTTCAAAGGTAATCAGATATGTGTGCCACAAAGCAGTTTGCGTTTGCGTATTATTGAGGAATTACATAGCGAAGGTCATGTGGGTAGAGACCGTACGCTGCAGCTCGTCACAACATCATACTTTTGGCCGGGTTTGAGAAAGGACGTTGAGAGGTATGTGGAACGGTGTCGATCGTGTCAAATGGCCAAGGGGCGTGCTTCAAATGCTGGCTTATACCTTCCCCTTCTAGTGCCAACACAACCTTGGACAGATTTGAGCATGGATTTCATTCTTGGACTGCCACGAACGCAGAGAGGTAACGACTCTATTTTTGTGGTTGTTGACAGATTCTCAAAGATGTCACACTTTGTGGCTTGTAAGAAGACAACAGATGCTGTGTCTGTCGTCCAGTTGTTCTTCAGAGATATATATCGGTTGCATGGCTTGCCGAGTTCTATTGTGTCGGACCGTGACACAAGATTTCTGAGCCATTTTTGGAGATCATTGTGGAAGCTATTGGATACTAGTCTTGACATGAGCACGGCGTACCATCCTCAAACAGATGGACAGACGGAAGTTACTAATCGAGCATTGGGGAATATGCTTCGGAGCTTAGTAGGAGATAATATTAAGTCATGGGAGTCTAAGCTTCCTCAAGCGGAGTTCGCTCATAACCACGCTAACAATCGCAGTCTGGGTTTCAGTCCATTCCAGGTTGTGTATGGGATCATTCCTCGAGGACCACTAGCGCTGTCCACTCTTCCTGATCGCACACGGATGCATGGTACAGCCTTGGACTTTGTCACTTCGCTGCAGGAGGTTCATTCGAAGGCAATTGTTAACTTGGAGAGCTCAGCCGTCAAGTATAAGGCAGCTGCAGATAAGCATAGGCGTGAGGTGCTGTTTGAGCCAGGAGATATGGTTTGGGTGATTCTCACGAAGGATAGACATCCCCTCCATGAATACAACAAACTGAAGTCTAAGAAGATTGGGCCAATGAAGATACTGGAGCGTATTAACCCAAACGCGTATAGGGTTGAGTTACCAGCACACATACGAACGGCGAATGTCTTCAACGTCAAACACTTGGTACCGTTCGTAGGAGACACAGACAATGCAGATTCAGAGGCGAATCTTTTCATACCCCCGGAGACCTGATGCAGCGCATCTTACGTTGGTTTGAAGACAGAGTCATTGTTTTTCCTTTATTGTAGGAATAAGAGTGGAACGTGAGTTAGTGTCCTCTATTTGTGGAGAGGTTGAGATTTACTTTGAAAAGAAGATTCTTTGTTTTAATAAGTACTCTATTGCTTGTAAAGAGATATGCAGTTTTTGAAATAATATCAGAAAAGCTTCGGCTACATCCTTTTCGATTACAGCTTAGAGTTAGCTTGATCAAAAGAAGAACCTTTCCTTCGGCATTCGCAGAATCAACGAAGAACGGTTTGAGTGACGCTTGCGCCACATCAATTAGTCAAGTGATAACACACTTACATCTTTGATTTTCATATAGGAGGCGTAAGTAAGCTATTAGTTACCAAACCTAGAATTAAAAGCAACACAATATATATATATATATATATATATATAATATGGTTTTGCATGGATTGTTCTAAAGGTGTTTTTTATTTCTCTCTTGATATCTCTCCAGCATGGCCAAAATCATAAAGCGTTATGAGATACAACATGCTGATGAACTTAAAAACTTGGTAAGTTCAGCTTGGATACACATATGTAATTTGATATGATCATTTAGAATCTAGGTTACATACTTATATCCCATTGGAGATGGTTGCTAAGTGTTGTGCATTATTTAACACTGTCGACACAGAGACCGGAACAGAGGTACTGAAATATTCACTGTCGGTACTACCTAGAAAGTCCATGGCAGGTTTCTAAACTTTTTGTAGACTTTATCTCTTGGTAGTTAGAATCATCCCCTTTTATCGATATATACACTCATTGCTCTAGCTTAAAGTCGCCTAAACTTATATTAGAATGTCTATGGCAACTTCCTAAACTTGTTGTATATCACACTTAATTTTCGTGTGTTTTCTTAGAATCACACGAAAATTCACATTGTTTCTAACATTCCCATCATCTTTTTCGTGGCAGGATCTAGCAGAGAAATTTCAGAATTATCTTCCACACAAGGAGTTACTAGAAATAGTCAACTGGTGAGCAATAAAGACTCTTTTTCCTCTCTTCCTATGATCAGAGAAGTTTTTATTTTCTATTGTTGATTAAAATATATGCAGCAAGCTTGAAGAAGGGAATGTCGATGATGTAAGTGTCGAGTCTCTAAATTCCCTGGAAGAGCACTTCAAGGCTGCTCTGTCTGTAACTAGAGCTAGGAAGGTATCTATACTGCTACTAAGTGGTTAGGATATTATTCCATAAAATCTTGGGACCTTGCCAATCTTTGAATCATGTTAAATTTCCAGTTTGACACTCCCCAATTTTTTGATGCAGACAGAACTAATGATGGAGCTTGTGAAAGACCTTCAAGAAAAGGTTAGTGTCATTGGCCACTGTAGGCTTATGCTGATTCTTGAATCCTCTCAACCTTAAAATATTCTGATTACTAAACAAATGTTTAGTGTTCTAGTCTCTAGGTATGTGTTTTGGTCTTGTCTTAGTTTCCTGGTTGATTCTTGGCTTCACTGAAATGAAATGGCGCCGTTAAAATCTTGATCAAAAATCGAGTCTTCTCCTCGGTGAATCACCAAGTTGTGATGAGGATGATGTGGATGTTTAACACAGATAAACTTGTAGTCTTGTTCATACAGGAGACGCTGCTGAGAGAAAAGAACCAGATTTTGGCTAGCCAGCTAACAAAGGTATTATCTCTTACATATGCTTCGAGAAGCTATTAATCATTTTATACACATATAAATGGACACTAGATTAGATAGATACACTTGCATATATATACATACATACAAATACTTATAAGAGTGAGACTTTGCAACAACAACAGAAAGCTATGCTATTAATTTCTGCCTAAAAAATTGTTCCAATTTTTCTGCTTCCTGTTTATTTCAAGTCTTGGCCCTGTTTTTACCCAAAGCATATTGTTTCTCTTATTTTGTGGCTAATAGGGTTTGGTTGAGGTCAATTTGGTTCCATTGTTTTCTGTATTTCTTGTTAATGTTTAGTATATGTAGAAAAATAAGTGTGAGGAACCCATAATCTTTTTATTTATTTTTAAACCGTGATTTTATACCTAAATTTATAGTATATAGTAAACGTAGAAAAAGTAGAAATTAAAGAAAGTTTCTTACAGATGAAGAAGAGGCGTCGGGAAACAGAGGATGAAGGAGCAATGTCATCAGAAAATAGCTCCGGCAACAGCCCACTGGAGACCCTCACACTTCTAAAGTAAAACAATCATCACCATACCCTGATTTCAAATAAAATAAAATAAAATAAAATAAATGTAAAAATTCATATTTGTATCATATATAACATATATATCATAAACATCCTCTTCTTCCCCCGAAAAGTTGAAGAAAAAACTCATCCAAGGGAAAGCATTAACACTATATAAAAGTATGATCTTTGTTGTTACCTTCGGAGACATGATCACAGCTTCGTTTGTTTGGTATGTTCTTGTGTTAAAGTATGAATGAGTGAGCTTATAAAAACTCTTAATTTCTTCAGCATGAAGAACCCTAATTAAAAGCCAAATTATTTTATTTATTTTTGTTATTTTATTGCTACTTGTTCCTTTTTACCTTCGTGGCAGAGTTTAAGCATATCCTTAGTAACGGACTTTTCTGTTCATTTTGAATTTATTTTTATGTGAGAAAATAAATATGAAGTTATCAGATGGAACTCTAAAAACTCTATTTTTCAAAAAAAAGAAATTGATTTTAGGCGGAAAACCGGTAATGACTTGTCTTATTTGTCATTTTAAGCTCATATTAAGCCCATTTATTAGATATCTCTGCCCATTTGTTAGATATTTCGGCCCATTATATTCTAACTTCTAGAGTGTTGTTTTCATCGTTTACTACTACAATCGTTGATAGTCGATACTCTCTGCGCTGCTCAAACTGCATTCTAACTTTTTTTTTTACTAAAACTTAACCGAAAATGGAACTAAATTGTACTGTCATCAGCTACGAGATAAACAAACCGCACCCCAGTATATAATCTTAACATTAAACCAAAATATAATGAAATCGAGAGAAAAAAACAGACCGTAAACCATGTTGATCATTCCAGTTAACCGAGACAGTAAAATGAAATATTAGTTTAATATATACGAATGAACTTTCATAGCTAAATGACTCACAAATATTATCAAGAGTCTCGAGTCTTGAGAGCTGCTGCACACATGACTATCTTGTAGTACGATTCTCCATTGATATTGCCCTTGATTGCTTGCTTCATAAAATTTCATCTTCATTTCCGTTAACAGAATACATTAATAAAATATATATTTTTCCTTATAAAAGCTTATATTGTTGGTCATGGACTCATGGTATATGAGATATGAATCATGTAATGTTTGTTAACGTGAATGCGAACACTCGCGCCTGCTGCCAAATGTTTTGTGTGGATAAAGACAAGTAGTGCATCCTCGGTTGTGTTGGCACCCGACTTTGCAAGATAAAGCCACCTGTAACCCCTCAGTGTGCACTATGTTTACATGATCCATGTACCGATCATATATGTGTTGACACCAATGACATGGTTTCTTTTTTTTTTTTTTTTTGGGTAAAAGTGACATGGTTTCTTTTGGTGGATTACATTTGTTTAATGCATGAGATCTAATAAAGTTTAAATCAATGTGAATTTACTTTAATTTTCAAATTCTTTGAGAAATTTAAAAGATACTTCATTCCACCTTTGTAGTGTATTATTAATCACTTGCATCCATAAATTGCCGATACAGTCTTACTTGCATCCATCCGTAAACATAATTCAGTGATTTTAAAGCATTTCACTTTATTTTTTAACATATGTCGAGTTTAGATTAGAAAATTCTAACTCTATTTTATTTTCACTTTATAATTAAATAGAAAATATATTTATTCTATTAACAGAACAATCCATTTATTTTTTATTTTCTTTTTAAAATAGACAATCATTAAAACAGAACATAATTTCATCATAAAATTATTCTATTTTGAAAAGAAAAGAGATACTCCTTATGTTCCTTAAAGATGTATGTTTTGGTGTTTTTTACACATATTAAGAAAACATATTAATCATACATCGTTTTTAGAAATTATCAAATTTCAATACATTTTAACCAATAGTCTTTCAATAAATTCAATTAATTTTACTGAAATTTAAAATTTTTGTATAGAAAACATAAAAAACACATATTTGTGAAACCATTTATTTTTCTAAAATATTTAATATTAATGAAAAGGAGGGAGTATAATGAATCATTGAAATAACGGATCTATTTTACTTATTACAGGCCATGCCGTCATACTTCAGTCCAACCATGATGGGCTTAGAGGTCAACTTTCCGTTAAACATTGTATATGTGATGCATATTATATGTGATCATATTTTAATACAATACTAGAGTTTGATCCATACATCCTTACGGATGTTATTTTCATTTTTGCATAAAGATGGAGTATTAGTTGTACAATTTCATTTTTTCTGGTTTGTCCCCCTCTTGTTAGCTTCATAAACATAAGTTTGATGTTTATTGATGAATGATACGTTATAGTTTCTCCTTTTAAAGTATATATGCCTTTGTTTTATACTTAGACCGCGATATCTAAATCACTTTCAAAATTCTCCATGTTTACATATTTAAACTACTCAGTTAAAAAAAGATTTTAAATAAAATACCACGATTATCAAAACCATAGAAGGAAAATATATCATAATGTTTTTATATATTTATATTTGTCATATTTCCTTTTTCTTTTATCTCGAAATCCCTGAAAATAAATTTGAGAAAGTTGTTAATAATGACACCGACTGTTTATTACTTTGGTTAAATGAAAAACATGAAGAAGCAGAAGTTGTGGATGATGATGAAATTCTCTCCAAGTGTTGTTTTTTTTATAGCTCATCAAAAAGATGTAGAACTGCTGAAGTTCATCATTTGTCCAATAATATCTACTCTTGTTTTTATACACAATCAGTCACACTTTTACTTGAAATTTTTGTTATTTTGTTTTGACGTAGAATCAGAAGCAGGATAAAAAAATGAAATATTTACAAAATCTCATCCCTAATTCAAATAAGAATAAGATAAAAAAATATAAAAAGATTATCAATTTTATTAAAAAATACAGTATAAGAGAGCAACCTTTTGTAATTTTATTAAATCTAAACTAAACAGTATAGACACACATTCATCAAATTTATATATTTTCTTTCGCCGGCTAACATTTTCTAGGCTTTACAGAACCGAAAACCAAACAACCTAGAAATAAGACCAACGAACTAACCAAATTTAACTATTAGCAGTTTTTGGGTTTGATTAGAATGAGAAGTGTAATTTTATATATTTTGCTATGGAATTAATGGCGTTTTTTTTTTTTTGCTGTAACTGTATAAATCTTTGCCGTAAAATTTTTACTATCAGTTTGAAAAATTATTTATTTGTAAATTTTCTGAAACCAAAATTTAAGTGCTCAATTTATTTTGTTTAATAAAACCATAAAAGAAAAAATAATTGTAACTTTGAAAAACCAATCTAAAACATAACTGAGACAGGTTTGTGCTTTACAAAAAAAATGGACTGTAAAAATATTTTACATCACTTATAAAGCATTTGTCAATCATTATCTTTATTTTGTAAATGGTGTATTTGTCTTATTTTGTAACATGGAGTACAAGAGTCAATATATACAGACGTGAGTAGGAGACTAGGTTAAAGTAATTAGAGAATATTCCTAAAGGAGCTACTGAGAATATTGTCATATTAAACTCAGAGATATGACGTATCCTTAACATCCCCCCTCAAGATGGAGGAGGTGGAGCTACTCCAATCTTGTTGCACAACTCCTGAAAGAGACATCTTGGTAAAGGTTTGGTGAGTGCATCAGCCAATTGATCACGAGTATTGACATGAGAAACGCGAAGCATTCCATGTTGAATCTGTCCTCGAATGAAGTGGTAGTCAAGAGCAACGTGTTTCATCCTTGAGTGGAAAACCGGATTAGCACAGAGGAAAGTGGCTCCAAGATTATCACAATAAATGACTGGTGGTTCGTGTAGGGTGACGCCCATTTCGCTAAGGAGATTACAAATCCAGCGTATTTCTGCGGAGGTGTTGGCTACTGATCGGTATTCGGCTTCTGTGCTGGACCTTGCAACACCACTCTGCTTTTTAGATGACCATGAAACTGGAGTCTTGCCAAAGTAGACGATGTGGGCATTGGTGGAGACATAGTCGTCTGAATCTCCTGCCCAGTCCGCATCGGAGAATGCATGAAGCTTAGGTGTATTGTGAGCAGAGAAGTAAATTCCAGTGGTGGGCGTGGCTTGTAAGTACCTGAGTATCCGCTTTGCAGCCTGCCAGTGTGCATCAGTAGGACGATGCATAAACTGAGACAATCTGTTGACCGCATAGGCTATGTCTGGTCGGGTGAACTGCAAGTACTGGAGGCTTCCGATAAGCTTGCGAAAGGGCGTAGGATCAGACAGAGTGATACCAGAACTTAGTGTCAGTTTAGGAGAGGAGGCCATTGGTGTGCTGACTGGTTTCGCATCACTCATCTTGAACTGTTGCAAAACATCGAGGATGTATTTGCGCTGAGAGAGATGAAGACCTTTGTCTGTTCTGTGAGCTTCTATGCCTAGGAAATAGTTGAGGTCCTCCGCATCTTTGACTGAGAAACGATCTGATATAAGTTTGAGTATCCGTGTGATGGCTGGCTTACTGTTTCCTGTGATAAGAATATCGTCAACATAGACAAGAAGGTAAACCATTTCTTTACCATTGCTGTATACGAACAAAGAGGTGTCGGCGAGCGAATTCTTGAAGCCAAGAGTCAAGAGAAAGGTTTTGAGCTCAATGTACCATGCCCGTGGTGCCTGTTTGAGTCCGTATATAGCCTTGCGTAGTCGACAGACGTGAGTTGGATTATCAGGATCAATAAAACCAGGAGGTTGCTCCATATATACTTCTTCCGTGAGAGTGCCCTGAAGGAAGGCGTTATTGACATCGAGTTGTTGTATTGGCCAAGAACGAGAGACGGCGAGGTCAAGGATGATACGAATTGTGGTCGCTTTGATAACAGGAGTGAAAGTTGCCGTGTAGTCACGTCCAAATTGTTGATTGTATCCTTTTGCCACCAATCTCGATTTGCAGCATCGATGAGTTCCATTAGGCCAGAACTTGTTCTTGTATATCCATCGGCAGCCTACAATATTCTGATGAGCTTGGCGAGGAACAAGATCATACGTCTGATTGCGTGCAAATGCATCAAGTTCTGTTGACATCGATCCTCTCCATCTTGTATCCGATAGGGCTTGGGTAAGGGTTCTGGGTTCAGTTGGGATGAGAGGAGATTTTTGGACAGAAAGATTCAGTTTTGATTTGGGTTTGACGATGTTGTTTTTCCGGCGAGTGGTCATCGGGTGATTGTTTGTAACTGTGTCGGGGATGGGTGGCGGATGAGAGGAGGACGACGGTGGAGGTATGGGTTCGGGATTTGTTGTGGTTTGGGCTGTAGTATTAGTTTCTGTTTGGGTTATTGGGTTTGTTTGGTTCTGGGCTATTGGGCTTGTCTCTGGTTGGGCCTGGGAAGGGGTTGTTTCAGATTGGGCTGGGGATGAGGGGTGGGAGTTTATCGTTTCAGCGAGTGAGTTTCCAACACGATTGTCTGTTGATTCTTCCAAGATTACGGCCGGTGAAGTATGCTCCTCTGGTGTCCCTGATGGTGGCAAGTCTGAGTCGACGAGTGGCAGTCGGGTAGGAATGACTGTGTGAGGTGTGTCTGAGGCACAGGTTGGAGAGGGAGATGAGTCGGGTTTTCTTTGGTTGGTGAAGGGGAAGACTTGTTCATCGAAAGTGACATGGCGCGAGACATAGAGTCGGCCTGAACTTGGTTGTAGACACAGGTAAGCACTTTGGGTGAGAGAGTAGCCAAGAAACACGCATGGTGTTGATCTATTCTCTAGTTTGTGAGCAGTGTAGGGTCTGAGCCAAGGAAAGCACAAGCAACCAAATACTTTGAGCTTGTCGTAGTGTGGAGTGGATCCAAAGAGTTTGGTGTATGGAGACTGCATCTTTAGTACCGGAGTGGGCATCCGATTAATGAGGTAGACTGCGGCGGCGAACGCGTAAGTCCAATATGAGGTAGGCATGCCGGCATGTGTCAGTAGTGTGAGACCAGTTTCAACGAGATGTCTGTGCTTTCTTTCGGAGACTCCGTTGTGCTCGGGAGTATGGGGAGGAGAGGTGAAGTGAGAGATACCGGCTGTGGACAGCTGCGATTTGAGAGCCGTGTACTCGCCTCCATTGTCGGAATAGAGAGTGCCTATCTTGAGAGTGAATTTGTTTTCCACCAGCGCCTTGAAGGAGAGAAAGATATCTCGAACTTGGGATTTCAACTTCATAGGATACATCCATGTGTATCTGGTGTGATGATCAATGAAGACAACGTAATATTTATAGTTGTCGATTGAGGTAACAGGGGAGGTCCATACATCTGTGAAGACAAATTCAAGGGGTTTTGTGGAGATAATAGAGGTTTGAGAAAAGGGAAGTTTGTGGGTTTTATTAATTGAGCAATCTGAGCACAAAGATGGCTGAGATGTAGTTGGAAAAGATACATGAATTTGAGAGATAATAGCTTTTAGAATAGCAGCAGAGGGATGACCCAGACGATTATGCCAGTCTTTGAGGGTTGGTTTTGGTGAAGTAGTCGCAAAGAAAGATTGAAGGGTGGTTGTGGAGACTGGCCACTCGTATAACTCATCCTTGGTTTTGCTTTGGAGTAATGGGACACCCGAGGATAGATCCTTCACCTGAAAGTGAGCAGGAAAGAATTCAACAGAAACTTTGTTAGCATTACACAAGCGATAGACAAATATCAAGTTTTTATGAATATTGGGAACACATAGGACATTGTTTAATGTAAGAGGTTTTGAGGGTGAGGTAAGAGATAGTGAACCGGTGTGTGTTATCGGAAGAGGAGAGCCATCGCCTATAAGTACTGAGTCGTTGCCATTGTATGGCTGGTGAAGAGCAAGATTAGCAAGATCACTGGTCATATGATGAGTGGCACCACTGTCCATCAGCCATGAGTTTGTAGGATGAGGATTTGCAAGTGCGAGGTTGGCACGAGGTTGCCACGGGGGGTATTGATTGTTAGAGGCTTGAGAGCTTGCGGAGGCACTGTGATTGGATAACTGGGGGCACCTCTGTGCGCTGTGGCCTTGGACCCGACAAAGTTGACACCTGCCTTGATATCCTCCTTGAGAGCCTTTGGAGAACTTGTTGTTGTTGTTGTTCCGGTATGACTGTTGGTTGCGGTTCCAAGACTGTTGAGGGCGTTGATTGTTGCGTCCTTGATATTGTGTGGTGGCAACGTTGGCTGTGATAGGGAGGGCAACCGCATCTGATGTGGCCGTAAGAAGTTTGGCTTCCTTGTTGAGAAGTTTCTCATGCACTTCAGTAACAGTTGGCGTGACATCTCTGCCCTCAAGCTGATCAGCGACTTGTTTATATTCTTCTGGAAGGCCTCCCAAGATGAACTCTATCTGATCTTCATGTTCAAACGGTTTTCCTAAGAGTGCTAGCTGATCGAATCGTGTAGTGAACCCTTGTATGTATTCATCCACAGATTTTGTACCTTTTGTCCAGTTCTTCACTTGCAGGCGTAGCTGCTGGATGTGTCCGCGGCTGGGTTTTGCATATGTCGCAGCGAGTGTGCTCCATATGTCTGCAGCGGTTTTGGCAGTGGAGACAATGGGTTGGACAGTGGGGGTGATTGCACCTATAAGTCCACTGAAGATAAGACGATCTTGTCGCTTCCAGAGAGCAAAAGCAGGGTTCGGTGCGAGAACTTCATTGTTGGTGATGGTTGTAGGCGGGATTGGTTTGGTGCCATCGAGATGACCAGACAATTCATACCCATCTAGAAGAGCTTGGATTTGAATGCTCCACATAAGGTAGTTGGTTGCTGTTAGCTTAGTAACATTGGACATGTTAACATTGAGAAGAGTTTGTGGCGTTAGATCCACCGTTTCAGCAGATGAGATAGACATGACGAAGAAAGAAGAAGAAAGGAAAAAGAGAATGAAGAAAGAGGGGCTGGCGGCTAGATTAAAATCTTTTTAGCCTGCTCTGATACCATGTAAATGGTGTATTTGTCTTATTTTGTAACATGGAGTACAAGAGTCAATATATACAGACGTGAGTAGGAGACTAGGTTAAAGTAATTAGAGAACATTCCTAAAGGAGCTACTGAGAATATTGTCATATTAAACTCAGAGATATGACGTATCCTTAACATATTTAGCTTTCGAAAGCCAAAATAGCAAATGATTTCAGACCATAACGAATATTGTCCACCCATGGTGAATGGTGATACAAGATCACCCTACTGATATAAATTTTAACTTGATCAAATAATGTCAAGAGTGTACGATTTCATTGATTGATATCAATTTCATAGCCAACGTAGTTTCTACTAATCTGATTATAATGATGCGGTGATGACATTGGCGATGATCTAATGTGTTACATATGAGAATGGATACGTATATATATGACTAAAAACTTGGGAACTCAGCAGAAGCTTTGGACTGAGGACAAAGGCATTAAGTAGAGGCATTTGTTCTCAAACAAGCTAGCTGCAGCATCAGGATCATTTGCAAGCAGGTCTCTCGTTATTTCCTCCAGAGTTTTTGTCATCGTCTCATCGTGTGATGAATGTAGTGACCATATCGCTTTAACAATACAACAAAATCACCTCATGACAGTCATTCTATAAATTTAAAAAGTTCATTTATTACCCTCTCCCTCTACCATTTGAGGTTTCATATCATCCAAACGCTGGTTAACCTTTTGCATCCAATCTAAAATACAAAAACTAAATATGTTGTGATAACTCACGTACTTTTCACGTGTTGGACTAGAATTATAAAAGTCGTTTCAGTGTAATATCACCATTATACTTGTCCGTTATGTGTCTTTAATATAAACTTGGTCGACAATTTTTTTTTTTTTGCTTATTCGGATGTAAGACGTCCCATCTGAGGTTTCGGGCCATCGTCAGTTGACTCACTTCTTCACTTCCATTGGAAAGGTTATGCATATGTTTCAGGATATAAACATTAGTTGAAAATGTTAAGTTTTATTTTTTTTAATTGTGACTTTCCCATTTTATGCAGCTAATTAGCAATGGAAAAACATCTATCTAATAAATTTGTAACGCCCCGACCGCCCACAGCTAATGGGCCACCCACGCCCGCTCTCTCGGCCCGTGGGCCCCATCCCGTTCCAGCGGCCGGTTAGTTAATTTTCCAAGGCTCTAAATCATTGTTTACTAACCCTGCAATCACCACATGACCTTTCCCCGTGCTTTGGCCTCACTCACACGATATCGCAAATCACTTCCCGATAGGTCACCCATCCTTAGACTACTCCAGCTCAAGCACGCTTAACTCTGGAGTTCTAAACGAATGTGCTCCCGAAAAGGTAAGTGCACTTTGATGACATAGGTAGCCAAATCAATTCTCTTAAGCCTTTCTATATATCACAACTCGGGATGTTACAAAATTATCAAATCTTAAGCATTAATTAGTTTTTCCTTTAAGAAAGATTATTAGATATTTTGTAGGAGAAAGCTTTTCTTAGTATAAATACTCCCTCCGTTTCAAATTATATGTCGTTTTGGAATAAAAATTTTGTTTTAAAATAAGTGTCGTTTTCGGGTTTCAATGCAAAATTTATTAATATTTTTATTTATTCTATTTTTCTATTGGTTGATATATGGTTAGGTGTATTGGTAATAGTGTTTTTATTTTGAAAATATGTAAAATTAAATGTTTTCTTAATTTGTGTGCATAAAACTAGAACGACAACTAATATGAAACGGAGGGAGTATGATTCATCAATCAGATCTTTTCATCATTAAAAGAAAATCTTTATAGTTATTGCAGATAGAAAACTAATTGTTATAATTATCATTCCTTAATACTCCTAATAACTATAAATAAACATAATTAAATCAGACAATCAGTTATTATTTTTTCACATATATAACTGAATTTTAATTTATATGGTTAACTTTGGCTTATTCTGCTAACTGTATTGACAAGTGGTTTCGAAAAGCATAACTTCATGTAATGTTTCTATTAATGTTATTAAAAATCCTAGTACATCTGTAAGAAATGCATATCTCCCCTGTTATTAGAACCTCCGAATGAGCTGCCCCCAAATTATGATCTTATCAAACTGATTTAGAAAAAAATATTTTTAAACTTTTACTAACAAAACATTAACTCTTCCTCTGATGCTAATTGCTAAGTAACAATTAATTAGCTATTTTAATTAAAATAATAAATAAATATTTTTATTCATGCCAATACTCAATAGTCGTGGAAAACGCGAACCCTAGAAATAAACATAAAATAAGTGCATCTTCCAAGATCTATTAACACCAATGTTTTAATTTTTCTTATAACTTCTCTGTTTTCATTTAAAAAAAAAAATTGTTGAAGATTTTGATGAATGAGTTCCAATAAAGATAGGGACTCTGAGAACAGCCACCAAAGCAAGAAGAAGAAGAAGGTTCTCTCTCTCTTCCTGCTTCAATTATTGTTGTCACTGGAGTTGTTTTAATTATAATTCTCTTCGAAAATGTCACGACGTGAATCCCATTAATTTCGATTTATTTAAACTTGAAAAATAAGTGTTTTTTTTTTTTGGTGTTTGTGGACAATAGTCAATTATTCCCAAGGTTTTTGGATCAAGACGGTCTGGTAAAGAAGAAGAAGAAGAAGATGCATCAAATAATATGAACAACAGAGGAAATCATGATGATCAAGTCAACAACAATGAATATTTCAATGGTAATTTCTTCTTTAAATACTAGAAAAGATATTTATGATCAGTCTTATAATTAAATGGCTCTTGGATCTTGTTTGATAGATTTGAAGCGACGAATGGCTCCTCGAAAGAAACCAATTCTTGACAACTCTTCTTCGATGATCTGGAAGACTGCTTCTGGTTAGGAAATTTTTGATTTATTGGGTAAACCTACCCTAGAAAAGTTTTATATGATTGCTTGCAAACTAAATAAAAATTAAATGTATATTGTCAAAGTTTTTATTTTCTTCTTTATCTTGATATGTATTTGGGGTCTTCTTGATCCCAAATGAAATCTAGGGTTTGCTAAGAAAATATTGGTATGTTTACTTGTAAAATACGTCAGAGAGAATGGAAGGCTTGAACCTATCGAGTTCTATGGCACCAACATCAGAGATTCGTGAACTCAGGTTTAATAATGAATCAATCTATTTGTAATAGTTCTGTTTTTTTTTTCAGATTAATTCACATTTTCTTAATCTCTCAGGGTGTTTGTAGCTACGTGGAATGTAGGAGGAAGAACACCAAACAACGATCTTAACCTCGAAGACTTCTTACTCGTTGAAGGAACAGCAGATATATATATCTGTGGGTATGAAATGAAATTTGATAAGTTTTGGATTCATAGGTCATTTAAAGTTATTAAAAAAATGAATTATCATTACATGGTTTGTATCTCAGGTTTCAAGAGATTGTTCCTCTAAGTGCAGGAAATGTATTAGTAGTTGAAGACAATGAGCCAGCAGCTAAATGGTTAGCTCTAATAAGCCAAACTTTAAACAAACCGAAACAAGACTCTGCTTCAAGAACAACAACCTCTAGTAGCAATTGTCGTGGTGAAGAGTCAAGAACACCAATTAGTAGTCTAAGTTTCTTTCAAAGACCTAATCTTAAAGTCTTGAGCAGAAACTATAGAGTCGATTCAAGTCTTTTGAAGACTTGTAATTGTCAGGTTATCGGTACTTCGGTTGGTTGGGAAGCTAGGCGATCGAAAAAGTATAGTGATCATGTTGTAGATAACAATGACTATGTGGAGCCTGAGAGTTTTAGGGTTCATGAGAATTTATTGTTTGATAATGTTCCTATGAGTACCAATATGCCGGGACAGATGAGTTATAGATTAATTGCTAGTAAACAAATGGTTGGGTTGTTTTTGTCTGTTTGGGCTAGAAAAGAGTTGATTCCACATATATCTCATCTTAGGGTTGACTCTGTTGGAAGAGGAATCATGGGTCGCTTGGGAAACAAGGTAAGACAACCTTTTCTGTAAAAACACTAGATTGTGACACAAGCAAAAAGAATCAAAAAATCTTTGTGCTTTTACAGGGATGTATAGCTATAAGCATTTTACTGCACCAAACAAGCTTTTGCTTTGTCTGTAGTCATTTGGCTTCTGGTGAGAAAGAAGGTGATGAGATGAGAAGAAACGCAGATGTAGCTGAGATTCTGAAGCATACTCAATTCCCCAAAATCACCAAGAACCCTAGTTGTCGCGCACCCGAAAGAATCCTTGACCATGAGTATGTTTCCATGAAAATCATAAGCTTTCCTTGCTATACAAGCAAATAAAAAGACTCTTGTTTGGGAATTTTGCAGTCGAGTGCTTTGGCTTGGAGATTTGAATTACAGAGTTGCTTTGACATATGAAGAGACAAGAGTATTACTAGAGGACAATCATTGGGATACTCTTCTTGAGAAAGACCAGGTTTTGTAATAGAAATATTTTTAAAAACCTAATCTTCTAAGTTTTTTTTTTTTTTTTTTTGTGGTTTACCAACTTCTCTGATCTGTAATAATGTCAGCTCAACATTGAAAGAGGAGCAGGAAGAGTCTTCTCTGGATTTCAAGAAGGTCAAATCCTCTTTGCTCCAACATATAAATACTCTCAAAACTCAGATGCTTACGCCGGAGAAACCACTAAGTCAAAGAGAAAACGCCGTACTCCTGCTTGGTACTAATCCAAAACTTAAGAACCACATTTTTGTGGTGTGTTTTGATTAAAAGCTCTATTTGAAATGTATTTAGGTGTGATCGGATTCTGTGGAGAGGAGAAAGAATAGAACAACTTTCTTATATTCGAGGAGAGTCACGGTTTTCAGATCACAGACCGGTTTGCGCAATCTTTGCAGTAGAAGTTGTTGTAAAGAGTATGAATAAAGGTAGATTCAGGAAAGGTTATTCTAGTGCGGCTGCAAGATTGGTTGAAGATTGCATACCACAAAGGCATAGTTTTTACGACTAAAACAAGATTTTCATATTTAAAAAAAAAATCTCGAAATTTGTGGGTTAACTTCTACGAAAATATTGAGTTTTCGGTAAATACTCTATATACTGAAACCTATATTCTTTAGTATTTCTCAAAAATTATAAACTCATTCTAATTTCTATTAATGTATGCCAAAACTTTTTTTTTCATGGTACATGAACATAATTTCTATTTTTAAACAATTGATATAATAAACCTTCATAAACTACCTAAATAAGTGGAATAATCACCAAGAAATTTATATTCTCTAGAGAAAAGGAGATAACAAAAATTCCAGACCTCTTTGACCATCATCATATGTTAGTGAAAGATGCAACTATGCATTAAAACAAGATTTTCATATTTTTGAATCTTTCTCAAAATATATGGGTTAACCCCTATGAAAATGTTGAGTTTCGTTAAATACTCTATATACTGAAACATATATTCTTGAGTGTTTTTTAAAAAATTATAAAACCATTCTAAATTTGTATTAATGTATCCCAAACCTTTTTTCATGGCACATGGGCATCATTTCTATTTTTAAATAATTAATTTAATAAAACTTCATAAACTACCTAAATAAGTGGAATAACCACTAAGAAATCTCTAATCTCTAGAGAAACGGAGACAACAAAAATTCCAAACCTCTTTGACCATCATCCTATGATAGTGAAACATGCAACTATGCATTAAAACATGATTTTGATATTTTTGAATCTTTCTCAAAATAGGTGAGTTAACCCCTACAAAAATATTGAATTTTCGGTAAATACTCTATATACTGAAACTTATATATATTTTTAGTGTTTTTTAAAAAAATTATAAACCTATTCTAAATTTGTATTAATGTATGCCAAATTTTTTTTATGGTACATGGGCATCATTGCTAATTTTAACCAATTAATTTATTAAAACATCATAAACTATGTAAATAAATGGAATAACTACTGAGAAATCTCTATTCTCTAGAGAAACGGAGACAACAAAAATTCCAGACCTCTTTGACCATCACCCTTTGTTAGTGAAAGATGAAACTATGCATTAAAATAAGATTTTAATATTTTTGAATATTTCTCAAAATATATGGGTTAATTTCTAAGAAAATGTTGAGTTTTCGGTAAATACTCTAAATATAGAAACCTATATTCTTTAATGTTTTTTAAAAAATTATAAACCCATTCTAAATTTGTATTAATTTATTTCATACATTTTTTCATGGTACACGGGCATCAATTGTAATTTTTAACAGTTAATTTATTAAAACTTCATAAACTACCTAAATAAGTGGAATAACTACTAAAAATCTCTATTCTCTAAAGAAACAGAGACAACAAAAATTTCATACCTCTTTAACCATCATCATACGTTAGTGAACGATGCAACTATGCTTTAAAACAAGATTTTTCATTTTTTGAATCTTTCTCAAAATATGTGGGTTAACCCCTACGAAAATATTAAGTTTTCGGTAAATTGTCTATATACTGAAACATATATTCTTTGGTGTTTTATTAAAAAATGTAAACCCTTTCTAAATTTTTATTAATGTATGCCAAACATTTTTTTAATAGTACATGGGAATCATTTCTAATTTTAAACAATTATTTTAATAAAACTTTATAAACTACCTAAATAAGTGGAATAGCCACTAAGAAATCTTTATCTCTAGAGAAATGGAGACAACAAAAATTCCAGACCTCTTTGACCATCATCCTATGTTAGTGAACGATGCAACTATGCATTAAAACAAAATTTTCATTTTTTTAATCTTTCTCAAAATATGTGGGTTAACCCCTAATAAAATATTGAGTTTTCGGTAAATACACTATATACTGAAACATATATTCTTTAGTGTTTTCTTAAAAATTATAAACGCATTCTAAATTTGTATTAATGTATGCCAAAACTTTTTTAATTGTACATGGGAATCATTTCTAATTTTAACCAATTAATTTGATAAAACTTGATAAACTACATAAATAAATGGAATAACAACTAAGAAATAACTATTTTCTAGAGGAACAGATACAACAAAAATTCCACACCTCTTTGACCATCACCCTATGTCAGTTAACGATGCAACTATGCATTAAAACAAGATTTTCATATTTTTTGAATCTTTCTAAAGATATGTGGGTTAACCCTTACGAAAATATTGGGTTTTCGGTAAATACTCTATATATTGAAACATATATTCTGTAGTGTATTAAAAAAAATTATAAACCCATTATAAATTTGTATTAATGTATGCCAAACCTTTTTTAATTGTACATGGGAATCATTTCTAATTTTAAACAATTAATTTAATAAAACTTCATAAACTACCTAAATAAGTGGAATAACCACTAAGAAATTTCTATCCTCTAGAGAAACAGAGACAACAAAAATTCCAGACCTCTTTAACCATCATCCTATGTAAGTGAACAATGCAACTATGCATTAAAACAAGATTTTTATATTTTGGATTTTTTCTCAAAATATATGGATTCCCTACGAAAATATTGAGTTTTCGGTAAATATTCTATATACTGAAACATATATTCTTTAGTATTTTCTTAAAAATATAAACTCATTCTAAATTTGTATTAATGTATACCCAAAGCTTCTTTTAATGGTACATGGGCATCATTTTTATTTTTAAACAATTAATTTAATAAATCTTCATAAAATACCTAAATAAGTGGAATAACCACTAAGAAATCTCTATTTTCTAGAGAAACAGAGACAACAAAAATTCCAGACCTCTTTAACCATCATCCTATGTCAGTGAACGATGATGCAACTATGTATTAAATCAAGATTTTCATATTTTTGAATTTTCTCAAAATATGTAGGTTAACCCCTACAAAAATATGGAGTTTTCGGTAAATACTCTATATATTGAAACATATATTCTTTAGTATTTTTAAAAAAATATAAACTCATTCCTAATTTGTATTAATGTATGCAAAACCTTTTTTCATGAAACATGGGCATCAATTGTAATTTTTAATAATTAATTCAATAAAAATTCATAAATTATTTAAATAAGTGGAATAATCACTAAGAAATCTTTATTCTCTAGAGAAACAGAGACAACAAAAATTCCAGACCTCTTTAACCATCATCCTACGTTAGTGAACAATGCAACTATGCATTAAAAGAAGATTTTCATTTTTTTGAATCTTTCTCAAAATATGTGGGTTAACCCCTACAAATATATTGAGTTTTCGGTAGATACTGTATATATTGAAACATATATTCTGTAGTGTTTTTAAAAAAATTCAAAACCCATTCTAAATTTGTAATAATGTATGCCAAAACTTTTTCTTCCTACATGGGAATCATTTCTATTTTTAAAAAATTAGTTAATAAAAATTCATAAACTACCTAAGTAAGTGGAATAGCCACTAAGAAATCTCTATTCCCTAGAGAAACAGAGACAACAAAAATTCCAGACCTCTTTGACCATCCTATGTTAGTGAACGATGCAACTATGCATTTAAACAAGATTTTCATATTTTTGAATCTTTCTCAAAATATGTGGGTAACCGCTACAAAAATATTTAGTTTTCGGTAAATGCTCTATATATTAAAACATATATTTCCTAGTATTTTAAAAAATTTATAAACTTTTCTAAATTTGTATTATTGTATTCCAAACCTTTTTTCATGGTACATGGACATCATTTCTAATTTTAAACAATTAATTTAGTAAAAGTTCATAGACAACCTAAATAAGTGGAATAACCACTAAGAAATCTCTATCCTCTAGAGAAACAGAGACAACAAAAATTCTAGACCTCTTTAACCATCATCCTATGTCAGTGAACAAGATTTTCATATTTGTTTTATTTTTTTTCAAAATATGTGGGTTATCCCCTACAAAAATATTGAGTTTTTGGTAAATACCCTATATATTGAAACATATATTCTTTAGTGTTTTCTTAAAAATTATAAATTCATTCTAAATTTGTTTTAATGTATACCAAACCTTTTTTAATGGTACATGGGAATCATTTCTAATTTTAAACAATTAATTAATTAAAATTTCATAAACTACATAAATAAGTGGAATGACCGCTAAGAAATCTCTATTCTCTAGAGAAACGGAAACAACTATGCATTAAAACAAGATTTTCTTATTTTTGAATCTTTCTCAAAATATGTGGGTTAACGCCTACAAAAATATTGAGTTTTTGGTAATTACTTTATATATTGAAACATATATTCTGTAGCGTTTTAAAAATAATAATAAACCCATTCTAAATTTGTATTAAGGTATGCCAAAACGTTTTCATGGTAGATGAGCATCATTTATAATTTTAAACAATTAATTTAATAAGACTTCAAAAACTACCTAAATAAGTGGAATAACCATTAAGAAATCTCTATTCTCTAGAGAAACAAAGACAACAAAAATTCCAGATCTCTTTGACCATCATCCTATATAACTGAACGTTGCAACTATGCATTAAAACAAGATTTTATATTTTTGAATATTTCTCAAAATATGTGGGTTAACCTTTACGGAAATATTGAGTTTTCGATAAATATTCTATATACTAAGTTTTTATGCTTTAGTGTTTCTTAAAAATTTATAAACACATTCTAAATTTGAATTAATATAGGGAAAACTTTTTTCATGATAAATGTTTATAATTTCTAATGATTTGATAATTAATTTAATAAAAAAATACAATCTACCTAAAACAGTAAAATAACCACGAAAATATTTATTCCATAGAGAAACGGAGACAACAAATTTTTCAAACCCCTTTGAACATCATCCTATGTTAGTGAACTATGAAAATATGCATTAATTTTTTTGTTCATATTTTTGAAAAATTTCTCAAAATATGTGGGTTAACCCATACTGAAATATTGAGTTTTCGGTAAATACTCTATATACTAATTTTTTTATGTTTTAGTGTTTCTTAAAAAATGATAAACACATTCTACATTTGAATTAATTTAGGGAAAACCTTTTTAATGATAAATGTTTATAATTTCTAATTATTTGATAATTAATTTAATAAAAAAATATAATCTACCTCAAACAGTAAAATAACCACGAAAACTTTATTCCAAAGAGAAACGGAGACAACAAATTTTCCAAACCTCTTTGAACATCATCCTATGTCAGTGAACGATGCAACTATGCATTAAAACAAGATTTTCATATTTTTGAAAAATTTCTCAAAATATGTGGGTTAATCCATACTGAAATATTGAGTTTTCGATAAATACTCTATATACTAAATTTTTTATGTTTTAGTGTTTCTTAAAAATTTATAAACAAATTCTAAATTTGAATTAATTTATAGAAAACCATTTTCATGATAAATAATTATAATATCTAATTATTTAACAATTAATTTAGTAAAATTTGATAATCTACTTAAAACAGTAAAATAACCACGAAAATATCTATTTCATAAAGAAACTGAGACGACAAATTTTTCAAACATCTTTGAACATCATCCTATGTCAGTGAACGATGCAACTATGCATTAAAACATGTTTTCATATTTTTGAAAAATTCTCAAAATATGTGGGTTAACCACTACAAAAATATTGAGTTTTCAGTAAATACTCTATATACTGAAAATTTTATACTTTAGTGTTTCTTAAAAGTTTATAAATACATTCTAAATATGAATTAGTTTAGGAATAACCTTTTTCATGATAAATGTTTATAATTTCTAATTATTTAATAATTAGTCGTATAAACTTCATAATCTATCTAAAACTTTGAAATAACCAAGAAAATATATATTCCATAGAGAAACGGAGACAACGAATTTTCCAAACCTCTTTGAACATTATCCTATGTCAGTGAACGATGCAACTATGCATCAAAACAAGATTTTCATATTTTTGAAAATTTCTCAAAATATGTGGGTTTACCCCTGCGGAAATATTGAGTTTTCGGTAAATACTCTATATACTGAAAATTTATGCTTTAGTGTTTCTTAAACGTTTATAATCACATTCTAAATTTGAATTAATGTATGAAAAACCTGTTTTCATGATAAATAGTGTAATTTTTAATTATTTGATAATTAGTTTAATAAAACTTTATAATCTACCTAAAATAGTGAAATAACAACGAAAATATATATTCCATAGAGAAATGGAGACAACAATTTTTCCAAAATTCTTTGAATATCATCCTATGTTAGTGAACGATGCAACTATGCAGTAAAACAAGAATTTTCATATTTTTGAAAATTTCTCAATATATGGTTTAACTCCTACAAAAATATTGAGTTTTCGGTAAATATTCTATATACAGAAAAGTATATGCTTTAGTGTTTCTTAAAAACTTATAAACACATTCTAAATTTGGATTAATGTATGGAAAACCTTTTTCATGATAAATGGATGTAATTTCTAATTATTTAATAATTAATTTAATAAAATTTCATAATTTACTTAAAACAGTGAAATAACCACGAAAATATCTATTCTCTAGAGAAACGGAGAAATTTTTTTTACCAAACGCCTTTGAACATCATCCTATGTAAGTGAACAATGCAACTATGCATTAATACAAGATTTTCATATTTTTTGAAAATTTCTCAAAATATGTAGGTTAACCCCTATAGAAATATTGAGTTTTCGGTAAATACTCTATATACGAAAATTATATGCTTTAGTGTTTCTTAAAAATTTATAAACACATTGTAAATTTGAATTAATTTAGGAAAACCTTTTTCTTGACAAATAATTATAATATCTAATTATTTAATAATTAATTTAGTAAAATTTGAAAATCTACCTAAATCAGTAAAATAACCACGAAAATATCTATTCCATAGAGAAACAGAGACAACAAATTTTCCAAACCTCTTTGAACATCATCATATGTCAGTTAACGATGCAGCTATGCATTAAAACAAGATTTTAATATTTTTGAAAATTTCTCAGCTACTTATACCCTTCTTTGACTTACAGCTATCTAAGACATTCAGGGGCGAAGTCACTCGACTGCAAGGAGACGGACTGTATAACTGCTCTAAATAACACTACTCTCATCCCTCGCTTTTGTTCAATTATAAATCTAAATAAAAGAAAGAAGAGCTTTAATGGAGATTTATAGCATCATTCAAGTAAATACAGATTAAGATCGTAAAAACATAAGCTTGTAATATAGCTACACCTAATTCCAGACCGGTTAATGCAAGAACTATAAATAAAGGACCAAGAGCCCCTATAAAATAGAAAATCTCATTCATACATAGCATAGTCCAAGCGAACCCACTTAAATTCTTTACTAAACTATGACCGACCATCATATTAGCAAATAAACGTATTCCTAAGCTTAATGCGCGAAAACAATAAGAAATTAGCTCAAGGAGTACTAAAAAAGGTGCTAACGGCAGTGGGACTCCTGCGGGTAATAAAAAGCTGAAAAAAATGAAGCCCATGTCTTTGAAATCCCACTATAGTAATGCCAATAACCCCTACGAAAATATTGGGTTTTCAGTAAATACTCTATATACTGAAAATTATACTTTAGTGTTTCTTAAAAACTTATAAATACATTCTAAATTTGAATTAATGTATTGAAAACATTTTTCATGATAAATGTTTATAATTTCTAATTATTTAATAATTAATTTAATAAAATTTCATAATCTACTAAAAACAGTGAAATAACAACAAAAATATCTATTCTCTAGAGAAACGGACACAACAAATGTACCAAACCTCTTTGAACATCGTCCTATGTAAGTGAACAATGCAAATATGCATTAAAGCAAAATTTTCATATTTTTTGAAAATTTCTCAAAATATGTGGGTTAACCCCTATGGAAATACTGAGTTTTCGGTAAATACTCTATATACTGAAATTTTTATGCTTTAGTGTTTCTTAAAAATTTATAAATACATTCTAAATTTAAATTAATTTAGGAAAAAACTTTTTTCATGATAAATTTTTATAATTTCTAATTATTTGATAATTAATTTAATAAACTTCATAGTCTATCTAAACCTGTGAAAAAACCAAGAAAATATCTATTCCATAGAGAAAAGGAGACAACAAATTTTTCAAACCTCTTTGAACATCATCCTATGTCAGTGAATGATGCAACTATGCATTAAAACAAGATTTTAATATTTTTGAAAATTTCTCAAAATACGTGGGTTAACCCCTTACGAAAATATTGGGTTTTCGGTAAATACTCTATATACTAAAAATTATATGCTTTAGTGTTTCTTAAAAACTTATAAACACATTCTAAATTTGAATTAATGTATTGAAAACAATTTTCATGATAAATTTTTATATTTAATAATTATTTAATAATTAATTTAATAAAATTTCATAATCTACTAAAAACAGTGAAATAACCACGAAAATATTATTCTCTAGAGAAACGGAGACAACAAATGTACCAAATCTCTTTGAACATCATCCTATGTAAGTGAACAATTAAATTATGCATTAAAACAAGATTTTTATATTTTTGAAAATTTCTAAAAATATGTGGGTTAACCCTACAGAAATATTGAGTTTTCAATAAATACTCTATATACTGAAAATTTTATGCTTTAGTGTTTCTTAAAAATTTATAAACACATTCTAAATTTGAATTGACTTAGGAAAAACCTTTTTCATGATAAATGTTTATAAATTCATTTAATAAAATTTCATAATCTACTTAAATACGTGAAATAATCTATAAAATATTTATTCCATAGAGAAACGGAGACAACAAATTTTCCAAACCTCTTTGAACATCATCCTATGTCAGTGAATGATACAACTATGCATTAAAACAAGATTTTAATATTTTTGAAGATTTCTAAAAATATGTGGATTAACCCCTACGGAATTATTAAGTTTTTCGTAAATACTCGATATATTGAAAATTATATGCTTTAGTGTTTCTTAAAAATTTATAAACACATTCTAAATTTGAGTTAATGTATTGAAAACAATTTTCATGATAAATTTTTATATTTAATAATTATTTAGTAATTAATTTAATAAAATTTCATAATTTACTAAAAACAGTGAAATAACCACGAAAATATTATTCTACAGAGAAACGGAGACAACAAATGTACCAAACCTCTTTGAACATCATCCTCTGTAAGTGAACAATGCAATTATGCATTAAAACAAGATTTTTATATTTTTGAATATTTCTTTGGTAAATAGAGCATTTACCGAAAACTCAATATTTTCGTAGGGGTTAACCCATCTATTTTAGGAAAAATTCAAAAATTATCACAATCTTGTTTTAATGCATAATTGCATTGTTCACTGTTGTAGGATGATGGTCAAAGAGGTTTGGATCCTTTGTTGTCTCAGTGTTTCAATATAGTAGAATTTATTTTGTGGTTATTCCACTAATTTTGGCACTATATAAATTTTTATTAAATTAATTGTGTTAAAATTTAAAATGATGTCAATTTACCCTAAAAAGAGTTAGGCATATATTAATACATATAAAGAATGTGGTTAGAAATTTTATAGAACATTAAAGAATATAACCTTTGGTAAATAGAGCATTTACCGAAAAACTCAATATTTTCGTAGGGGTTAACCCACATATTTTAGGAAAAAATCAAAAATTATGACAATCTTGTTTAATGCATAGATGCAGCGTTCACTGACGTAGGATGATTGTCAAAGAGGTTTGGATCCTTTGTTGTCTCCGTTTCTTGAGATAATTGAAATTTCTTTGTCATTATTCCACTAATTTAGGCACTCTATAATGTTTTCTTAAATTAATTGTGTAAAAATTAAAAACGATTCTAATTTACCCTAAAAAGAGTTAAACATATATTAATACATATAAATAATGTGGTTATAAATTTTATAAAACATTAAAGACTATAACCTTTCGTAAATAAAGCATTTACCAAAAACTCGATATTTTCGTAGGGGTTAACCCACATAGTTTAGGAAAAATTCAAAATTATGACAATCTTATTTTAATGCATAGTTGCATCGTTTACTGACGTAGGATGATAGTCAAATAGGTTTAGATCCTTTCCTGTCTCCGTTTCTCGAGATAATAGAAATTTCTTTGTGGTTATCCACTAATTTAGATAGTGAAATAGTTTTATTAAATTAACTGTGCAAAAATTTAAAATGATTTCCATTTACTCTAAAAAGAGTTAAACATATATTAATACATATAAAGAATGTGGTTAGAAATTTTATAAAACATTAAATACTATATCCTTTGGTAAATAGAGCATTTACCGAAAATTCAATATTTTCGTAGGGGTTAACCAACATATTCTAGGAAAAATTCAAAAATTATGACAATCTTGTTTTAATGCATATTTGAATCATTCGCTGACGTAGGATGATGGTCAAAGAGGTTTGGATCATTTGTTGTCTCAGTTTCTTGAGATAATAGATTTTTTTTTGTGGCTATTCCACTAAATTAGGCACTATATAAAGTTTTATTCAATTAATTGTGTAAAAATTAAAAATGATGCCAATTTATCCTAAAAAGAGTTAAACATATATTAATACATATAAAGAATGTGGTTAGAAATTTTATAAAACATTAAAGACTATAACCTTTGGTTAA
>MU106259.1:142022-156165 GCA_012274485.2 Sinapis alba
TGTTTTATTAAATTAATTGTGTAAAAATTATAAACCATTCCCATTTACCCTAAAAATAGTTAAACATATATTAATACCTATAAAGAATGTGGTTAAATTTTTTATAAAACATTAAAGACAATAACCTTTTGTATATAGAGCATTTATCGAAAAGTCAATATTTTCGTAGGGGTTAACCCACATATTTTGGGGAAAAATCAAAAATAATGACAATCTTGTATTAACGCATAGTTGCATCGTTCAGTGACGTAGGATGATGGTCAAAGAGGTTTGGATCCTTTGTTATCTCCGTTTCACGAGATAATTGATTTTTTTTTTTGTGGTTCTTCCACTAATTTAGGCACTCTATAGTGTTTTATTAAATTAATTGTGTAAAAAATTAAAACCATTCCAATTTACCCTAAAAATAGTTAAAAATATAATAATACATATAAAGAATGTGGTTAGAAATTTTATAAAACATGAAAGACTATAACCATTGGTAAATACAGAATCTACCGAAAAACTCAATATTTTCGTAGGGGTTAACCCACATATTTTAGGAAAACTTCAAAAATTATAACAATATTGTATTAATGCATAATTGCATCGTTCACTGACGTAGGATGATGGTCAAAGAGGTTTAGATCCTTTGTTGTCTCCGTTTCTCGAGATAATTGAATTTTTTTTGTGGTTCATCCACAAATTTAGGCATTCTATAGTATTTTATTAAATTAATTGTGTAAAAATTTTAAACCATTCCAAATTACCCTAAAAATAGTTAAACATACATTAATACATATAAAGAGTGAGGTTAGAAATTTTATAAAACATTAAAGACTATAACCTTTGATAAATACAAAATTTACCGAAAAATCAATATTTTCTTCGGGGTTAACCCACATATTTGGGGAAAAATTCAAAAATTATGACAATCTTGTATTAATGCAAAGTTGCATCGTTCAGTGACGTAGGATGATGGTCAAAGAGGTTTGGATCCTTTGTTATCTCCGTTTCACGAGATAATTGAATTTTTTTTGTGGTTCTTACACTAATTTAGGCACTGTATAGTGTATTATTAAATTAATTGTGTAAAAGTTTAAAACCATTCCCATTTACCCTAAAAAGAGTTAAACATATAGTAATACATATAAAGAATGTGGTTAGAAATTTTGTAAAATATTAAAGACTATAACCTTTGGTAAATAGAGCATTTACGGAAAGTCAATATTTTCGTAGGGGTTAACCCACATATTTAGGGAAAAATTCAAAATTTATGACAATCTTGTATTAATGCATAGTTGCATCGTTCAGTGACGTAAGATGATGGTCAAAGAGGTTTGGATCCTTTGTTGTCTTCGTTTCTCGAGATAATTGAATTTTCTTTTGTGGTTCTTCCACTAATTAAGACACTCTATAGTGTTTTATTAAATTAATTGTGTAAAAATTTAAAACCATTCCCATTTACCCTAAAAGAGTTAAATATATATTAATATATATAAAGAATGTGGTTAGAAATTTTATAAAACATTAAAGACTATAACCTTTGGTAAATAGAGCATTTATCGAAAAGTCAATATTTTCGTAGGGGCTAACCCACATATTTTTGGGAAAAAATCAAAAATTATGACAATCTTGTATTAATGCATAGTTGTATCGTTCAGTGACGTAGGATGATGGTCAAAGAGGTTTGGATCTTTTGTTGTCTCCGTTTCTCGAAATAATTGAATTTTTTTTGTGGTTCTTCCACTAATTTAGGCACTCTATAGTGTTTTATTAAAATAATTGTGTAAAAATTTAAAACCATTCCAATTTACCCTAAAAAGAGTTAAACATATATTAATACATATAAAGAATGTGGTTAGAAATTTTATAAAACATGAAAGACTATAACCTTTGGTAAATACATAATTTATCGAAAAACTCAATATTTTCGTAGGGGTTAACCCACATATTATAGGAAAAAATCAAAAATTATGAAAATCTTGTATTAATGCATAGTTTCATCGTTCAGTGACATAGGATGATGGTCAAAGAGGTTTGGATCCTTTGTTGTCTCCATTTCTTGAGATAATTGAAATTTCTTTGTAGTTCTTCCACTAATTTAGACACTCTATAGTGTTTTATTAAATTAATTGTGTAAAATTTTAAAACCATTCCAATTTACCCTAAAAAGAGTTAAACATATATTAATACATATAAAGAATGTGGTTAGAAATTTTATAAAACATAAAAGACTATAACCTTTGGTAAATACATAATTTATCGAAAAACTCAATATTTTCGTAGGGGTTAACCCACATATTATAGGAAAAAATCAAAAATTATGACAATCTTGTATTAATACATAGTTGCATCGTTCACTGACGTAGGATGATGGTCAAAGAGGTTTGAATCCTTTGTTGTATCCGTTTCTCGAGATAATTGAATTTTTTTTTTGTGGCTCTTCCACTAATTTAAACACTCTATAGTGTTTTATTAAATTAATTGTGTAAAAATTTAAAACCATTCCCATTTACCCTAAAAAGAGTTAAACATATATTTATATATATAAAGAATGTGGTTAGAAATTTTATAAAACATTAAAGACTATAACCTTTGGTAAATAGAGCATTTACCGAGAAGTAAATATTTTTGTAGTGATTAACCCACATATATTGGGAAAAAAATCAAAAATTATGACAATCTTGTAATAATGCATAGTTGTATCGTTCAGTGACGTAGGATGATGGTCAAAGAGGTTTGGATCCTTTGTTGTCTCCGTTTCTCGAGATAATTGAATTTTGTTTTGTGGTTCTTCCACTACGTTAAGCACTCTATATTGTTTTATTAAATTAATTGTGTAAAAATTATAAACTATTCCCATTTACCCTAAAAATAGTTAAACATATATTAATAAATATAAAGAATGTGGTTAGAAATTTTATAAAACATTAAAGACTATAACCTTTTGTAAATAGAGCATTTACCGAAAAGTCAATATTTTCATAGGGGTTAACCCACATATTTTGGGGAAAATTCAAAAATTATGAAAATCTTGTATTAATGCATAGTTGCATCGTTCAGTGACGTATGATGATGGTCAAAGAGGTTTGGATCCTTTGTTGTCTCCATTTCTCGAGATAATTGAAATTTCTTTGTAGTTCTTCCACTAATTTAGGCACTCTATAGTGTTTTATTAAATTAATTGTGTAAAATTTTAAAACCATTCCAATTTACCTTAAAAAGAGTTAAACATATATTAATACATATAAAGAAGGTGGTTAGAAATTTTATAAAACATGAAAGACTATAACCTTTGGTAAATACATAATTTATCGAAAAACTCAATATTTTCGTAGGGGTTAACCCACATATTATAGGAAAAAATCAAAAAATATGACAATCTTGTAATAATGCATAGTTGCATCGTTCACTGACGTAGGATGATGGTCAAAGAGGTTTGGATCCTTTGTTGTCTCCGTTTCTCGAGATAATTGAATTTTGTTTTGTGGTTCTTCCACTACGTTAGGCACTCTATATTGTTTAATTAAATTAATTGTGTAAAAATTATAAACCATTCCTATTTACCCTAAAAATAGTTAAACATATATTAATACATATAAAGAATGTGGTTAGAAATTTTATAAAACATTAAAGTCTATAACCTTTTGTAAATAGAGCATTTACCGAAAAGTCAATATTTTCGTAGGGGTTAACCCACATATTTTGGGGAAAATTCAAAAATTATGACAATCTTGTATTAATGCATAGATGCATCGTTCAGTGACGTAGGATGATGGTCAAAGAGGTTTAGATCCTTTGTTGTGTCCGTTTCTCGAGATAATTGATTTTTTTTTGTAGTTCTTCCACTAATTTAGGCACTCTATAGTGTTTCATTAAATTAATTGTGTAAAATTATAAAACCAATCCAATTTACCCTAAAAAGAGTTAAACATATATTAATACATATAAAGAATGTGGTTAGAAATTTTATAAAACATTAAAGACTATAACCTTTTGTAAATAGAGCATTTACCGAAAAGTCAATATTTTCGTAGGGGTTAACCCACATATTTTGGGGAAAATTCAAAAATTATGACAATCTTGTATTAATGCATAGTTGCATCGTTCAGTGACGTAAGATGATGGTCAAAGAGGTTTGGATCCTTTGTTGTCTCCGTTTCTCGAGATAATTGAAATTTTTTTGTAGTTCTTCCACTAATTTAGGCACTCTATAGTGTTTTATTAAAATAATTGTGTAAAAATTTAAAACCATTCCAATTTACCCTAAAAAGAGTTAAACATATATTAATACATATAAAGAATGTGGTTAGAAATTTTATAAAACATGAAAGACTATAACCTTTGGTAAATACAGAATTTATCAAAAAACTCAATTTTTTTCCGTAGGGGTTAACCCACATATTTTAGGAAAAAATCAAAAATTATGACAATCTTGTATTAATGCATAGTTGCATCGTTCGGTGACGTAGGATGATGGTCGAAGAGGTTTGGATCCTTTGTTGTCTCCGTTTCTCGAGATAATTGAATTTTGTTTTGTGGTTCTTCCACTACGTTAGGCACTCTATATTGTTTTATTAAATTAATTGTGTAAAAATTATAAACCACTCCCATTTACCCTAAAAATAGTTAAACATATATTAATACATATAAAGAATGTGGTTAGAAATTTTATAAAACATTAAAGACTATAACCTTTTGTAAATAGAGCATTTACCGAAAAGTCAATATTTTCGTAGGCGTTAAGCCACATATTTTGGGGAAAATTTAAAAATTATGAAAATCTTGTATTAATACATAGATGCATCGTTCAGTGACGTAGGATGATGGTCAAAGAGGTTTGGATCCTTTGTTGTCTCCGTTTCTCGAGATAATTGAAATTTTTTTGTAGTTCTTCCACTAATTTAGGCACTCTATAGTGTTTTATTAAATTAATTGTGTAAAATTTTAAAACCATTCCAATTTACCCTAAAAAGAGTTAAACATATAATAATACATATAAAGAATGTGGTTAGAAATTTTATAAAACATGAAAGACTATAACCTTTGGTAAATACATAATTTATCGAAAAACTCAATATTTTCGTAGGGGTTAACCCACATATTATATGAAAAAATCAAAAATTATGACAATCTTGTATTAATGCATAGTTGCATCGTTCACTGACGTAGGATGATGGTCAAAGAGGTTTGGATCCTTTGTTGTCTCCGTTTCTCGAGATAATTGAATTTTTTTTTTGGTTCTTCCACTAATTTAAACACTCTATAGTGTTTTATTAAATTAATTGTGTAAAAATTTAAAACCATTCCTACTTACCCTAAAAAGAGTTAAACATATATTAATATATATAAAGAATGTGGTTAGAAATCTTATAAAACATTAAAGACTATAACCTTTGGTAAATAAAGCATTTACCGAAAAGTAAATACTTTCGTAGGGATTAACCCACATATATTGGGAAAAAATCAAAAATTATGACAATCTTGTATTAATGCATAGTTGTATCGTTCAGTGACGTAGGATGATGGTCAAAGAGGTTTGGATCATTTGTTGTCTCCGTTTCTCGAGATAATTGAATTTTGTTTTGTGGTTCTTCCACTACGTTAGGCACTCTATATTGTTTTATTAAATTAATTGTGTAAAAATTATAAACCCTTCCCATTTACCCTAAAAATAGTTAAACATATATTAATACATATAAATATAAAGAATGTGGTTAGAAATTTTATAAAACATTAAAGACTATAACCTTTTGTAAATAGAGCATTTACCGAAAAGTCAATATTTTCATAGGGGTTAATCCACATATTTTGGGAAAATTCAAAAATTATGACAATCTTGTATTAATGCATAGTTGCATCGTTCAGTGACGTAGGATGATGGTCAAAGAGGTTTGGATCCTTTGTTGTCTCTGTTTCTCGAGATAATTGAAATTTTTTTGTAGTTCTTCCACTAATTTAGGCACTCTATAGTGTTTTATTAAATTAATTGTGTAAAATTTTAAAACCATTCCAATTTACCCTAAAAAGAGTTAAACATATATTAATACATATTAAGAATGTGGTTAGAAATTTTATAAAACATGAAAGACTATAACCTTTGGTAAATACAGAATTTATCAAAAAACTCAATATTTTCGTAGGGGTTAACCCACATATTATAGGAAAAAATCAAAAATTATGATAATCTTGTATTAATGCATAGTTGCATCGTTCACTGACGTAGGATGATGGTCAAAGAGGTTTGGATCCTTTGTTGTCTCCGTTTCTCGAGATAATTGAATTTTGTTTTTGTGGTTCTTCCACTAATTTAAACACTCTATAGTGTTTTATTAAATTAATTGTGTAAAAATTTAAAACCATTCCCATTTACCCTAAAAAGAGTTAAACATATATTAATATATATAAAGAATGTGGTTAGAAATTTTATAAAACATTAAAGACTATAACCTTTGGTAAATAGAGCATTTACCGAAAAGTAAATATTTTCGTAGGGATTAACCCACATATATTGGGAAAAAATCAAAAATTATGACAATCTTGTATTAATGCATAGTTGTATCGTTCAGTGACGTAGGATGATGGTCAAAGAGGTTTGGATCCTTTGTTGTCTCCGTTTCTCGAGATAATTGATTTTTTTTTTTTGTGGTTCTTCCACTAATTTAAACACTCAATAGTGTTTTATTAAATTAATTGTGTAAAAATTTAAAACCATTCCCATTTACCCTAAAAATAGTTAAACATATATTAATATATATAAAGAATGTGGTTAGAAATTTTATAAAACATCAAAGACTATAACCGTTTGTAAATAGAGCATTTACCGAAAAGTAAATATTTTCGTAGGGACTAACCCACATATATTGGGAAAAAATCAAAAATTATGACAATCTTGTAATAATGCATAGTTGTATCGTTCAGTGACGTAGGATGATGGTCAAAGAGGTTTGGATCCTTTGTTGTTTCTGTTTCTCGAGATAATTGAATTTTGTTTTGTGGTTCTTCCACTACGTTAGGCACTCTATATTGTTTAATTAAATTAATTGTGTAAAAATTATAAACCATTCCCATTTACCCTAAAAATAGTTAAACATATATTAATACATATAAAGAATGTGGTTAGAAATTTTATAAAACATTAAAGACTATAAACTTTTGTAAATAGAGCATTTACCGAAAAGTCAATATTTTCGTAGGCGTTAACCCACATATTTTGGGGAAAATTTAAAAATTATGAAAATCTTGTATTAATACATAGATGCATCGTTCAGTGACGTAGGATGATGGTCAAAGAGGTTTGGATCCTTTGTTGTCTCCGTTTCTCGAGATAATTGAAATTTTTTTGTAGTTCTTCCACTAATTTAGGCACTCTATAGTGTTTTATTAAAATAATTAAGTAAAATATTAAAACCATTCCAATTTACCCTAAAAAGAGTTAAACATATATTAATACATATAAAGAATATGGTTAGAAATTTTATAAAACATGAAAGACTATAACCTTTGGTAAATACATAATTTATCAAAAAACTCAATTTTTTTCCGTAGGGGTTAACCCACATATTTTAGGAAAAAATCAAAAATTATGACAATCTTGTATTAATGCATAGTTGCATCGTTCGGTGACGTAGGATGATGGTCGAAGAGGTTTGGATCCTTTGTTGTCTCCGTTTCTCGAGATAATTGAATTTTGTTTTGTGGTTCTTCCACTACGTTAGGCACTCTATATTGTTTTATTAAATTAATTGTGTAAAAATTATAAACCACTCCCATTTACCCTAAAAATAGTTAAACATATATTATTACATATAAAGAATGTGGTTAGAAATTTTATAAAACGTTAAAGACTATAACCTTTTGTAAATAGAGCATTTACTGAAAAGTCAATATTTTCGTAGGCGTTAACCCACATATTTTGGGGAAAATTTAAAAATTATGACAATCTTGTATTAATATATAGATGCATCGTTCAGTGACGTAGGATGATGGTCGAAGAGGTTTGGATCCTTTGTTGTCTCCGTTTCTCGAGATAATTGAATTTTTTTTGTAGTTCTTCCACTAATTTAGGCACTCTATAGTGTTTTATTAAATTAATTGTGTAAAATTTTAAAACCATTCCAATTTATCCTAAAAAGAGTTAAACATATATTAATACATATAAATAATGTTGTTTGAAATTTTATAAAACATAAAAGACTATAACCTTTGGTAAATACAGAATTTATCGAAAAACTCAATATTTTCGTAGGGGTTAACCCACATATTATAGGAAAAAATCAAAAATTATGACAATCTTGTATTAATGCATAGTTGCATCGTTCACTGACGTAGGATGATGGTCAAAGAGGTTTGAATCCTTTGTTGTATCCGTTTCTCGAGATAATTGAATTTTTTTTTTGTGGTTCTTCCACTAATTTAAACACTCTATAGTGCTTTATTAAATTAATTGTGTAAAAATTTAAAACCATTCCCATTTACCCTAAAAAGAGATAAACATATATTAATATATATATAAAGAATGTGGTTAGAAATTTTATAAAACATTAAAGACTATAACCTTTGGTAAATAGAGCATTTACCGAGAACTAAATATTTTTGTAGGGATTAACCGACATATATTGGGAAAAAATCAAAAATTATGACAATCTTGTAATAATGCATAGTTGTATCGTTCAGTGACGTAGGATGATGGTCAAAGAGGTTTGGATCCTTTGTTGTCTCCGTTTCTCGAGATAATTGAATTTTGTTTTGTGGTTCTTCCACTACGTTAGGCACTCTATATTGTTTTATTAAATTAATTGTGTAAAACTTATAAACCATTCCCATTTACCCTAAAAATAGTTAAACATATATTAATACATATAAAGAATGTGGTTAGAAATTTTATAAAACATTAAAGACTATAACCTTTTGTAAATAGAGCATTTACAGAAAAGTCAATATTTTCGTAGGGGTTAACCCACATATTTTGGGGAAAATTCAAAAATTATGACAATCTTGTATTAATGCATAGATGCATCGTTCAGTGACGTAGGATGATGGTCAAAGAGGTTTGGATCCTTTGTTGTGTCCGTTTCTCGAGATAATTGAAATTTTTTGTAGTTCTTCTACTAATTTAGGCACTCTATAGTGTTTCATTAAATTAATTGTGTAAAATTATAAAACCATTCCAATTTACCCTAAAAAGAGTTAAACATATATTAATACATATAAAGAATGTGGTTAGAAATTTTATAAAACATTAAAGACTATAAACTATTGTAAATAGAGCATTTACCGAAAAGTCAATATTTTCGTAGGCGTTAACCCACATATTTTGGGGAAAATTCAAAAATTATGACAATCTTGTTTTAATGCATAGTTGCATCGTTCACTGAAGTAGGATGATGGTCAAAGAGGTTTGGATCCTTTGTTGTCTCCGTTTCTCGAGATAATTGAAATTTCTTTGTGGTTATTCCACTAATTTAGGCACTCTATAATGTTTTTTATATTAATTGTGTAAAAATTTAAAACCATTCCGATTTACCCTAAAAAGAGTTAAACATATATTAATACATATAAATAATGTTTTCTAGAAAATTTATAAAACATGAAAGACTATAACCTTTGGTAAATACATAATTTACCAAAAAACTCAATATTTTTGTAGGGATTAACCCACATATTTGAGGAAAAATTCAAAAACTATGACAATCTTGTTTTAATGCATAGTTGCATCGTTCACTGACTTAGGATGATGGTCAAAGAGGTTTGGATCCTTTGTTGTCTCCGTTTCTTGAGATAATTGAAATTTCTTTGTGGTTATTCCACCAATTTAGGCACTCTATAATGTTTTATTAAATTAATTGTGTAAAATTTTAAAAACATTCCGATTTAGCCTAAAAAGAGTTAAACATATATTAATACATATAAAGAATGTGGTTAGAAAATTTATAAAACATGAAAGACTATAACCTTTGGTAAATACATAATTTACCAAAAAACTCAATATTTTTGTAGGGATTAACACACATATTTGAGGAAAAATTCAAAAATTATGACAATCTTGTTTTAATGCATAGTTGCATCGTTCACTGACGTAGGATGATGGCAAAGAGGATTGGATCCTTTGTTGTCTCCGTTTCTCGAGATAATTGAAATTTCTTTGTGGTAATTCCACTAATTTAGGCACTGCATAATGTTTTATTAAATTAATTGTGAATAAAAAATTGAAACCATTCGGATTTACCCTAAAAATAGTCAAAAATATATTAATACATATAAATAACATGGTTAGAAAGTTTATAAATCATGGAAGACTATAACCTTTGGTAAATACAAAATTTACCGAAAAACTCAATATTTTTTTAGGGGTTAACCCACATATTTGAGGAAAAATTCAAAAATTATGACAATCTTGTTTTAATGCATAGTTGCATCGTTCACTGACGTAGGATGATGGCAAAGAGGTTTGGATCCTTTGTTGTCTCCAATTCTCGAGATAATTGAAATTTCTTTGTGGTTATTCCACTACTTTAGGCACTCTATAATGTTTTATTAAATTAATTGTGTAAAAATTTAAAACCATTCTGATTTACCCTAAAAAGAGTTAAACATATATTAATACATTTAAAGAATGTGGTTAGAAAGTTTATAAAACATGAAAGACTATAACCTTTGGTAAATACATAATTTACCGAAAAACTCAATATTTTTGTAGGGGTTAACCTAAATATTTGAGGAAAAATTCAAAAATTATGACAATCTTGTTTTAATGCATAGTTGCATCGTTCACTGACGTAGGATGATGGTCAAAGAGGTTTGGATCCTTTGTTGTCTCCGTTTCTCGAGATAATTGAAATTTCTTTGTGGTTATTCCACTAATTTAGGCACTATATAATGTTTTATTAAATTAATTGTGAAAAAATTTTGAAACCATTCCGATTTACCCTAAAAATAGTTAAACATATATTAATACATATAAATAACGTGGTTAGAAAGTTTATAAATCATGGAAGACTATAACCTTTGGTAAATACAGAATTTACCGAAAAACTCAATATTTTTGTAGGGGTTAACCCACATATTTGAGGAAAAATTCAAAAATTATGACAATCTTGTTTTAATGCATAGTTGCATCGTTCACTGACGTAGGATGATGGTCAAAGAGGTTTGGATCCTTTCTTGTCTCCGTTTCTCGAGATAATTGAAATTTCTTTGTGGTTATTCCACTAATTTAGGCACTCTATAATGTTTTATTAAATTAATTGTGTAAAAATTTAAAACCATTCTGATTTACCCTAAAAAGAGTTAAACATATATTAATACATATAAAGAATGTGGTTAGAAAGTTTATAAAACATGAAAGACTATAACCTTTGGTAAATACATTATTTACCGAAAAATTCAATATTTTTGTAGGGGTTAACCCACATATTTGAGGAAAAATTCAAAAATTATGACAATCTTGTTTTAATGCATAGTTGCATCGTTCACTGACGTAGGATGATGGTCAAAGAGGTTTTGATCCTTTTTTGTCTCCGTTTCTCGAGATAATTGAAATTTCTTTGTGGTTATTCGACTACTTTAGGCACTGTATAATGTTTTATTAAATTAATTGTGTAAAAATTTAAAACCATTCCGATTTATCCTAAAAAGAGTTAAACATATAATAATACATATACATAATGTGGTTAGAAAGTTTATAAAACATGAAAGACTATAACATTTGGTAAATACAAAATTTACCGAAAAACTCAATATTTTTGTAGGGGTTAACCCACATATTTGAGGAAAAATTTAAAAATTATGACAATCTTGTTTTAATGCATAGTTGCATCGTTCACTGACGTAGGATGATGGACAAAGAGGTTTGGATCCTTTGTTGTCTCCGTTTCTCGAGATAATTGAATTTTCTTTGTGGTAATTCCACTAATTTAGGCACTATATAATGTTTTATTAAATTAATTGTGAAAAAATTTTGAAACCATTCCGATTTACCCTAAAAATAGTTAAACATATATTAATACATATAAATAACGTGGTTAGAAAGTTTATAAATCATGGAAGACTATAACCTTTGGTAAATACAAAATTTACCGAAAAACTCAATATTTTTGTAGGGATTAACCCACATATTTGAGGAAAAATTCAAAAATTATGACAATCTTGTTTTAATGCATAGTTGCATCGTTCACTGACGTAGGATGATGGACAAACAGGTTTGGATCCTTTGTTGTCTCCGTTTCTCGAGATAATTGAAATTTCTTTGTGGTAATTCCACTAATTTAGGCACTATATAATGTCTTATTAAATTAATTGTGAAAAAAATTTAAAACCATTCCGATTTACCCTAAAAATAGTTAAACATATATTAATACATATAAATAACGTGGTTAGAAAGTTTATAAATCATGGAAGACTATAACCTTTGGTAAATACAAAATTTACCGAAAAACTCAATATTTTTGTAGGGGTTAACCCACATATTTGAGGAAAAATTCAAAAATTATGACAATCTTGTTTTAATGCATAGTTGCATCGTTCACTGACGTAGGATGATGGTAAGAGGTTTGGATCCTTTGTTGTCTCCGTTTCTCGAGATAATTTAAATTTCTTTGTGGTTATTCCACTACTTTAGGCATTGTATAATGTTTTATTAAATTAATTGTGTAAAAATTTTAAACCATTCCGATTTACCCTAAAAAGAGTTAAACATATAATAATACATATAAAGAATGTGGTTAGAAAGTTTATAAAACATGAAAGACTATAACCTTTGGTAAATACAAAATTTACCGGAAAACTAAATATTTTTGTAGGGGTTAACCCACATATTTGAGGAAAAATTCAAAAATTATGACAATCTTGTTTTAATGCATAGTTGCATCGTTCACTGACGTAGGATGATGGTCAAAGAGGTTTGGATCCTTTGTTGTCTTTGTTTCTCGAGATAATTGAAATTTATTTGTGGTTATTCCACTAATTTAGGCACTCTATAATGTTTTATTAAATTAATTGTGTAAAATTTTTGAAACCATTACAATTTACCCTAAAAGAGTTAAACATATATTTATACATATAAATAATGTGGTTAGAAAGTTTATAAAACATGAAAGACTATAACATTTGGTAAATACAAAATTTACCGAAAAACTAAATATTTTGATAGGGGGGTTAACCCACATATTTGTGGAAAAATTCAAAAATTATGACAATCTTGTTTTAATGCATAGTTGCATCGTTCACTGACGTAGGATGATGGTCAAAGAGGTTTGGATCCTTTGTTGTCTCCGTTTCTCGAGATAATTGAAATTTCTTTGTGGTTATTCCACTAATTTAGGCACTCTATAATGTTTTATTAAATTAATTGGATAAAATTTTTGAAACCATTACGATTTACGCTAAAAGAGTTAAACATATATTTATACATATAAATAATGTGGTTAGAAAGTTTATAAAACATGAAAGACTATAACATTTGGTAAATACAAAATTTACCGAAAAACTAAATATTTTGGTAGGGGGTTAACCCATATATTTGAGGAAAAAATCATAAATTATGACAATCTTGTTTTAATGCATAGTTGCATCGTTCACTGACGTAGGATGATGGTCAAAGAGGTTTGGATCCTTTGTTGTCTCCGTTTCTCGAGATAATTGAAATTTCTTTGTGGTTATTCCACTACTTGAGGCAATGTATAATGTTTTATTAAATTAATTGTGTAAAAATTTAAAACCATTCCGATTTACCCTAAAAATAGTTAAACATTTATTAATACATATAAAGAATGTGGTTAGAAAGTTTATAAAACATGAAAGACTATAACCTTTGGTAAATACAAAATTTACCGAAAAACTCAATATTTTTGTAGGGGTTAAGCCACATATTTGAAGAAAAATTTAAAAATTATGACAATCTTGTTTTAATGCATAGTTGCATCGTTCACTGACGTAGAATGATGGTCAAAGAGGTTTGGATCCTTTGTTGTCTCCGTTTCTCGAGATAATTGAAATTTCGTTGTGGTTTTTCCAATAATTTAGGCACTCTATAATGTTTTATTAAATTAATTGTGTAAACAATCTGAAACCATTCTGATTTACCCTAAAAAGAGTTAGACATATATTAATACATATAAATAATGTGGTTAGAAAGTTTATAAAACATGAAAGACTATAACCT
>MU106260.1:0-148712 GCA_012274485.2 Sinapis alba
GTTTGCATCATTCACAGTTTCCTTTGTGTAACAACGCCTAAAGTTTTTTATTGGCAGTTGAATTAGTTTTCTTAAATTCTAAGCGCAGCTAAGAAAGCCTATTAACTGGTGTTGTTTGAACATCTGCATCTCTAAAACAATTGAGTTTTAGGATCTGCTTGGCGGTAGATTTTGGCTGAAGCTTATATAACCACAAGTTAATTACAAATAATGTAACCAATAGAAGAAGCTTTATAATTTCTTGTAACAGGAGAATTGCTAAGCTCCTTTAGCTAATAAGCTAATAGGATTAATCTTGATTGGAGGGTAAAGAAAGAAAGAGATGTAGTTAAACTAATTATATCGTGTCTGAATATTCTGTTTCAAAGCTCTGTCTTGAGCTTCTGTTCTTGGTTAGGTTGGAGCCTTATTAGTTCATTAGCACATCTTTTGATCAATCATATATGCAACTACAGCTATCAGAGTAGGTTCGTGAGTCCAATCATGGAGGAGGTTAAGAGAGTTTCATAAGATATCTCCGAGGGAGAGGAAAAACTTGCTGAAGTAAAAAACACAACCATTCGGCGGCGAGAACCGAACTGGTTACATCTATTGTCCATTTCCTCAGTGTGATTTTCCTCCTTACATTAGTTCTTGGTCCTTATCTGGTAGGTCTTGTTTCCGTTGGTTCGTTTCTGTTGGGTCGTTCAGTCGTTGCATAATCAACCGAGCTGTGGAAAGCGAGTGGTGAATGGTAAAGAATAGACTTAGGATATGATTGTCTATGTTGCATTGGCATTTACGTTTTCTATCTTATAATGACACTATAACAAACGTAAACGCAAAGAATCAGAGACGAATTTATTTTTGCATTTCGATATATTTTTATGGAATTTTCTTTTCAAAGAGAAACGTTTTGAAAATGTTTTTAATAAGATATTTTTGATCTTTTATATGATGCTGTTAAAAAACTATTTTTACTAATTATAAATTTCAAAAATATAATTGAGTTTATTAAATTATTAAAGTTTAAATATGTCAAAATAATGTTAATCACAAGAAAATTTGTATGTACAATAATAATATTTAATATAATTTTAATATGTGATAACATGAACACAATTTTTAAATTAAAACACAGGAGTACTATTTTGTTATTAATCTGTTTACAACAGGCTTATTACACATTAATGAAAATAAACAAATCACTTAAAGACGTGGAGCGTAGACCCTGCCAGCAGTGATTGGTTTCACAATATACCAACATTTATGATATTTTATTGCTAAATGAGCTGGAAATTACAAAAAGGAATTATAGTCGAAAAAAATACTTGTTTTCAGGTGCACATAAGTTCCCAAAGTCTTCGTGTACTATATTTATAATTTTGTTTTCCGTTTAATTCAGAAGCAAATTCCAAAACACAAAGAAAAAAAAAAAAACTTCTTAATTCCTTGACCAACGCTCAATGGTGAATCCAGCACTACCACGACCACCTCAAGTGTTTGTCAATTCAGGCGCAACCGAGTTGCCAGATGATTTCATCAAACATCTCGTGTCGGGCTTGACCGATCTAGGGATACTCAACGTTGTCATGGACAGAGATCACGAATGGTGGGGAAGAGACGTAGACCGTATATTTACATGCATCGAGGAGTCAACAATCGCGCTCGTTATCTTCTCACCGTGTTATCCAGAGACAGAGTGGTGCTTGGACGAGCTTGTTAAAATGAAGGAACGAGCAAACAACAACAACAACAAACTCTTGTTGGTGATTCCTATCTTCTTTAACGTGAGCAAGAACGACGTGAGAAACTTCGAGGGAGAGTTTGGAGATCGATTCATGGAGCTCAGAAAAAGATATACGAAATACAAATACGATCCTTTTAGGGTTCAGAGATGGGAAACGTCGGTGATGACTATTTCAAGAACGGAGCCCAGTTTGACGTGGGAAACACAAAGGTATACAACTTTATCTATAATTAACCATCTTTTCTTTGCTGGAAAACCGACACAATGAATCATATCAGTTATAATGCTCTTATCAGCTTTTTCATTGACTAATTGATTGCTCTTAAAATCAATCTTTTGCTCAAACTATATAATGGTTTATTATTCTATTAGTATAATTTATGGAAAACATCATAATAATCAATATATCACGTTTTATAATTTTATGTATTCGAAATGGGATTATGCTATTATTATCATTCACATTTATCAAAAAAAAAATATGTACACAGTTAAGAGTATGTTTTAAGTTTTTCACACTTATTAAGAAAAACATAAAATTGTAGTTAGCAATGCATTGTTTTTTTTTTGTGAATTATTCTCCATAATTTTTAACCAATAAAATTTTAATAAATGCAATTATATTTTTAAAAATGTATAATTGATCATTAATTAATGTATTGAAAACATAAAAATGTATCTTTTTGAAACGAAGATTTTTTCCAGAACGTGGATTTTTTAGAAACAGAGGGAGTATTCATTTGAGACTTTTTTTTCCATTCACCTGAGACTTTAGTCACTACCTTTAGTATGATTATGTATCATTGTAAAATAAAACTTTTGTTGCAAAATAAGTGTTGTTTTATAATTTCAGTGCAATTGTTTTACATTAGTTTAACTTTTTTATCCTAATCAGTTTTTTTTTTAAATGATATAGAAAATTTATAGTTATTTTTTTAAAAAAATAGAATTTTTATAGTTAAATAAAAGCAAAACTGAAAATATATATCTTTAATTTGTATGGAAAAACGAATGGTGTAGTAAAACCATTCTTGTCTAATAGTACGTACATATATGTATACTCATCGGTTTCTCTGACTTGTTTGTGCAGCTCGTGTATCCCTCTTGCCATGGATATCATTAGGGAGGTTAAGAAGAAGCTAGACATAGCCTCGGACCCGGGATTCTCCTTGCCCTCAGAGTTCCACAACGACTCGCATTCGAAATTGACGAATGGAGAAGTGTTTGTTTCTGCTTTTCTTGTGGCTTTTCTCTTTAGACTCTTCATAGCTCGTCTTGTTTTCACAGATATAACCTTTTTCGGCACTGCAAAGTGGTTAGTATGTTTCCCAGTCACGATTGTTGTATTATACCAGTTACATTGTGCACTCACACAACAAAACAGTCGAGCACCTGATGCTTGATTACTAGAGATCATGTGGTTATGCTGTTTTCTTGTACATTGGTGTGTTATTTACTACTTTGTTACATTTTTATTGGTTTGTAAGTGTTTTGTTTGTGTGTTTGAGCATTAGGGAAACTATGAGATGAGTGCATGTTGCCCTCTTGCCCTCTTGCTTGTTTGATTTTCTCTTGATAAAGTGTTTATTCGGTTTATGATCGTGTTTAGAAGAACAAAAGCTAGATAAGGATTATACCGGTTTCACTATGGTAGCTCCTACATCCAACCTTGGACCTCTTTGGGCAACATACGCAGGCCCAGCTTAAAAGTTCTAAGAGACCTCCGACCTCCAATGGAGAGTTCTACTCATTGGAGTTCTGTTTTAAGAAATTCTCGGTTGAATTTTCCGTAAAATCATAGACCCTACAATTACATACACATATACAGTATCTACCTATTGGAGGTGCTCTAAGGCCCTGGGAACTGTGCTTCTATATCTTCAAACCTACTTTCTTGCATTTATAATGCGTTTAATAACTCTTGTAAACCTGGTGATTTTAGATCCTTCGTTTGCTCAATTACGCCAATGTTAGGATCACTTTTGACACCAAATACTTTTCTAACATATCATTTTCATATGATTTTATCTTATTGTTTAGTTCAGTAATTCTCTTTGTGAATTCGTTTATTGTTTGCTTTAGAGTCAAGAAATGGTGTCCTTGTCCTAATCATGTATGTCTTCTACATATATCAGTATACGGACAGTTACCTCAGACATGGACCCTGGTTTGATAAGTGTAGCACATATCTGCTTGAGTTTAGATTCGTGTGCAGTGTTGAGGTTTAGGGTTTTCATTTGGATTCAAGCCTGGTTCTATCTTGTTTCTTATAGAATTTTCTTAGTTTTTTTTATCAGTCCACGTCTCGTGACTGTAAATATGTCCTGAATCCTGAAAGGCTTGAGGACTATCAGTATTCATTACCAATTGCCCAATTTGATCTAACTTAAAATAAAAAATGAAAAAAATATATATTTCAAAGTCAAATTATTGATATTAATCTTGATATGTATAAGCTACCACCTACTTTGACACAATCAACAAACACGTCACGTCTAATAAAAAAGCGTTTTTCGAAGACTTGGCTTTTCAATTATTTAACTTTCCAGTCAGAGACTTGCGTTTCATTTGATTCGTTAATAACATTGGAAGAAAAACTAAAAACATTCAGAATCCACTTTTGTCATGGCAGGTTCTTGTTCTTCTTCTCGACCACAATACTTTTTCTTCTTCTTCTTCTTCTTGTTCTTACCATTTCTTAGCTTCGCACAAGAGCATGCCGTCAACGTAAACGGTTCTGGCTGGGAATTCCCTTCACATTCTTCATCTTCATCCCCACAAAGCAACTTCTCCAAAAACCTTATCAGTCTTGTCTCTTCAATCCCTACTCTCCATGCCAACACCTACAACTTCTACAACCTCTCGGTCGGAGACATCTCGGATCAAGATCGAGTAGAAGCCATCGGAATCTGCAACAGAGTAGTCACATCAGTAGATTGTCGTATCTGTGTCTCTCAAGCCGCGCTGAATCTAACAACAAGCTCCTCTCCACAACTTAGAGAAGCTTACTTGAGGGCCACGAATTGTATGTTTCGTTACTCGGACAAACCCATTTTCGGAGTACTCGAAAAGAATCCTGTGTTTGAGGCAGCAAACCCGAACAAATCAACGGGTGATAGAGACGAGTTCATCCGGCTACAGAGCGAGTTACTGAATAGATTCAGAGTACTTGCTGCGGCAGGTGGATCTAAGAGGAAGTATGTTCAAGGAAGTGGTCCTGGTCCTAACACGACACTCTTTGGTGCCGTGCAGTGCACGCCCGATTTGTCTGAGAAAGATTGTAACGATTGTCTCATCTTTGGTTTCGCAAACGCAACAAAAGGGAGATCAGGGCTCAGATGGTTTTGTCCCAGCTGTAGTTTTCAGATACAGACCAACTTGAGATTCTTCCATCCTGAGAGTGAGTATGAGCCCGATCCACTATCAGACCAGGAACCAGGTAAAACAGATTACCCTGTTTTGCATAAACAAAAAACAGAGTACTCTGTTTACATTTAAAAAAACAGAGTCCTCTGTTTTCCCTAAAAAAAAAAGACAAGAGCACTCTGCATAACTACTTGCATATATGTACATAAACTGGAATCATTTAACTTTTGTGATAACCAATTAGTTTTCTGTTTCTGGCAGGTCTTTTACATAACTGGATGCCTGGAGTAGACAAAACAAAAATTATACTAGCCACTGTTGGCTCTGTTGTTGGTTTTGCCATATTTGTTGTTTGCCTTTACTTCCTATTGAAAAGAAAGCAAAGAAAGGAAAAACAATTACATGAAGGTGAAATTTTTAGTTAAAAATCAAATATTGAGCTCAAAACTATTTTCTTGTGAGTTTTGACCTTTTTAAGGTTTGCTGCTTTTGGATCAGGAAAAGATGTGTTAGAGCTTAAGATTATAGATGAAAACGTATTGCGACTCGACTTTGATACCATCCGATTAGCAACTGATGACTTCTCTCCTGACAATCAGCTTGGAGAAGGTGGCTTCGGTGTAGTTTACAAGGTGATTAGATTGATTGTATTTTATGTGATCATCTTTATTTCATTTGCTTATGTTTGTATGTAATCATTAGGGTGTTCTTGATTCTGGAGAAGAGATAGCTGTGAAAAGACTGTCAATGAAATCAGGACAAGGAGACAATGAGTTCATAAACGAAGTCTCATTAGTTGCGAAACTTCATCATCGTAATCTTGTTAGGCTTTTAGGTTTCTGCCTTGAGGGACAAGAAAGACTACTCATATATGACTTATTCAAGAACACAAGCCTTGACCATTTCATATTTGGTACATCTTGATATACTATATAGCATCTCTATCTCTACTTGTTACATATAATGAATGATCCAAATTGTTTTCTTTCTCAGATAATGATAGGAGAATGATATTAGAGTGGGAAACACGTTATAAGATAATCGCAGGTGTTGCTCGAGGTCTTCTTTATCTACATGAAGATTCTCGTTTCAAAGTTATTCATAGAGATCTTAAAGCAAGCAATGTTCTATTGGATGACGCAATGTATCCAAAAATCTCGGATTTTGGAATGGCTAAGTTGTTTGATACAAACCAACCATGTCAGGCTAGGTTTACAAGCAGAGTGGCAGGAACCTAGTAAGCTTCCCAAAAAGAAGAACCATTTAACTTGTACCAGTTTTGTAAGAAAATTAACCGTCATTTATTTGGTCATTGCAGCGGTTATATGGCTCCTGAATACGCGATGAATGGGAAATTCTCGGTGAAAACCGACGTATTTAGCTTCGGTATACTAGTCCTTGAGATCATTACAGGCAAGAGAAATAATTGGTCTCCTGAAGATAAAAGCTCATTGTTCCTCCTTAGCTATGTAAGTGAATGGAAAGAGTTTTCTGACTCTAAGAGTAACTTTGAGATTCTAGTTCTAGACTCTAACTTAGTTTCAACTCTTGTTTTGGTTAATATTTGAATAGGTATGGAGAAACTGGAGAGAAGGGAAAGTGTTGAACATTGTGGATCCAAGTCTGATTCAGACAAGAGGTTTAAGTGACGAAATCATGAAATGCATTCACATTGGTTTGTTGTGTGTTCAGGAGAAAGCAGAGAGTAGACCAACAATGGATTCTGTTGTGCTAATGCTCAATGCAAGTTCTTTCACTTTGATGAGACCCTCGCAACCCGGTTTCTACCCAGGAGATGGAGAATCAACAAGTAGTACTCCACCGACAGTGACTTTGAATAGTATTACAGTGACAAAGTTAGACCCTCGTTAATTAGTATGTAAAGACAAGAACTAAGAAAGTCAACTTCGGAAAAGTATTCTTGATATCAATTGCTGAACAAAAGATTTGTTTAAGCTTGTGGTCTCAATTGATATTGCTTTCTGCATTTGTGGTGAAGATTCCAATCCTTGCTTTGACCCCATAACTCGTGTAATTGTTTCATAGACTCAACACTTAAATATAATTGATCATATTTATGTCTAGACAAAAAAAACGAATCCGAAGAACTAAACTTAAACCGATTCAAAAATGTAATATTGAACATGAACCTAAACTGGTTAAAAATCCAAACGGATTCAAAATTTGGTATTTAGAAAACAAAAACCGAACCCGATTTGAACCGAAATATTTTGATTATCCCAACAGATCCAAATCAGATTTATGTACTTAAATATATTAATTATTTTTAGATTTATGTCTAATTTTAGTTTAATTTTAAATTAAGTATATATATATATATATAATATTTTTATACAGTTTTATATCATTATTAAAATCTAAAAATGATATGAAAATAAAATGAGAACATCAAAAATAATACAAAATATAATGAAAATTAATTTATTTAGATATTTATTTAAAAGATAGATATTAAAAATATATTTTTTAAAGAAAATTGCAATTGTTTACTTTTTAACTTGAATTTAAAAAAACGGATTTTAATATCGAATTGGGTCACCGATTTATCGAGTTTGATCGGTTTTTATTGGATTCGTCAATTTAACTGAAATCCGGTTTTAGTACAACCTGGAATCGGTTAGTAGCTACTGTCCGATTTTCAAAATACTGGTCATAGGTTATTTACTTAGTGTTGTAGATTTTTGATGTAACACGCAGCAAAATGTAAAGGGCCACACTGTCAAAGATAATACTATTTGAGTTTGGTTGTTCTAACTTATTTACCTAGTGTTGTAGATTTTTGATGTAACACGCATCAAAATGCAAAGGGCCACACTGTCAAAGATAATAGTAGTTGAGTTTAGTTGTTCTAACTTATTTGTCTAAAACGTATATAAGGACTTAATTTTGGTAAGTGGGTGGATGCAGCTATGGTGGAGCTGGTTGCAGCTATGGTGGAGCTGGTTGCAGCTATGGTGGAGCTGGTTGCAGCTATGGTGGAGCTGGTTGAAGACATGAACAAATCTACCAACATATTTGAGATCTCATTCTTGAATGGTGTGTGCCTGTGTGGTTACAGCTGAACATAAAAAGTCTTTAAAAAAAAGTTTATTTCAAAAGCAAAAGATGTATCAAAGAACAAAATTGAAGAGGAAAAACAAAAGCTCTATAAAAATGAGATGATGTGTATACACCCTGCAACACAAGACAGGCTAGAAAAATCAATCGGACCAAAAAGCAAAGACAGGATGTTGTCAGTGTTGTATATCACCCAAACTTCTTATTCAAAGTTCTCTCCTTTTCAGTATAAGAATTCATTCAAAAAATGAAGTTTTATTCAATTGATGGATTCCTTTCCGATGGCTTTCTGGACGAGCTCAGCTTGCTCTTTGACATGGAAAGTGTAGAAACCAGTGGCAGTAGCAGCAGAAGGTCCACGACCAACGTACTTAATGTCTTCCATATCTCCTCTGCCTAAGCTTCTCATTGCTGTCCATAGCCTCGGAGTTATGTAACTGAATGCTCCCATGTTCATCGCCTCTTCTTGGCACCAAACTATCTCCGCATCTTTTTCATATCAAAGCAAAAAAAATAAAACAATTAGTACCCACCAGATGTTGCAGACCAAACTAAACCCAAATGCTTACTTGGATATCTCTTGAGCTCACGCTGAATGAGATCATATGGGAAAGGGCAAAGCTGTTCCACTCTACAAATAGCAACATCGCTTGCCCCAACCTTCTTCCTCTCATCATCAAGCTCATAGTAAACCTGCAAAAAATGCAAAAACAAGATTGATTCTATTGTCTTTGCCAATCTGTGACCAGTAAGACTCATCATTTTAACTTGAAAAAAGGTTGCATACCTTTCCAGAGCATAGCACCAATCTTCTGATGCCTTCTTCAAGATCAGAGTGATCATTCTGATCCTTGATTAATCTCTTGAATCTAGTTCCTTGCTTGTCAAAACCTGGGTGTCCTTGGACATCATCGAACTCAGAGAGATTCGATTTGCAGTCCTTGTGACGGAGCAAGTTCTTTGGCGCCATTACAATCAGAGGTTTACGGAAATCTCTGTGTAACTGTCTACGCAGAACATGGAAATAGTTGGCAGGAGTGGTGGCATTGACAATCTGCCAATTGCATTCTTGGATTTGCTTTCTCAATGTAGGTTCCATGTCTGGTATGACATAAGGGTTGTCATCACTCATCTGTTACACAAAACCAATGGCATTAATTTGAGCCAAGAAGAAAATTAAGAGCTAAGATGCAAAAATGTATTAGAAAAAGAAATTAGGATGAAGTTTACCTGAAGGTAACGTTCCAGCCTTGCACTTGAATGTTCAGGGCCTTGACCATCATATCCATGGGGAAGTAGCACAACAAGCCCGGTTTGACGCAGCCATTTGGCTTCTCCACTGCTAATGAACTGGTCAAATATCACCTGAGCTCCATTGGCAAAGTCTCCAAACTGAGCTTCCCATAGCACCAACGAGTTAGGGCTTTCCATTGAGTAACCCAACTCGAACCCAAGGACGCCAAATTCAGAAAGAGAACTGCATACAACAAAGCAAAACGTCTTAGTACATCTTTTACAACAAGATAGGAGCATAACTAATCACTGAGGAGAAGGATGAAATGGAGTTAAAAGTACCTGTTGCTGACAGTGAACATCTCAGGATCCTGATTCATGACGAGATGATCTAGAGGACAATACTCTTCTCCAGTTTCCTGGTCGTGAAGGACAGAATGACGATGGCTAAAGGTTCCTCGTTCAACATCCTGACCACTCAAACGGACATGGTTGCCTTCCACAACTAAGGTAGCAAAAGCAAGAGCTTCCGCAAGTGCCCAGTCAATTCCTTCTCCTGTTTCAATCATTTGAGCACGTTGTTCATAAACTTTCTTCACCGCTCTGTGTGGCTTGAAGTTTTCCGGTAGCGATGAAATTGCCTTGCCAACGGTCTTAAGTATCTCTGGCTTGACGCTGCAAAAGAGTGTAAATTTTAAGTGACAATAAAGAAAGAGAGAAAAGGAAAAAGGACAAAACCTACTCACCCTGTGTTTCTAACACGTGAAATCTGCTCAGGAGACTTGAATCCAGCCCAATTGGTTGAAAGCCAATCACGTTTCTTAGATAGATAATCTTTACTAGCAACAAACTCTTCGTTGAGAATAGTGTTAACTTTTTCCTGTATCTTGTCAATATCCTGTTGTGATATTTCACCACACTCCAAGAGCTTTTTGTGGTAGATTTGAAGCGTTGACGGATGGTTCTTGATAACCTGACAAATTGAAAAAAAAAAAAACAAGGTGGTTCAAAGAACTAGAAAACTGTATGAACTTATAAATATGTCACTCACCTTGTACATTTTTGGCTGAGTGAAAGATGGTTCATCTATCTCATTATGACCGAACCTACGGTAGCAAACCAAATCAACAACAACATCGGAATGAAAAGTCTGACGCCACTCAGCAGCAAGCTCACAGGCATGAACAACAGCTTCAACATCATCCCCATTAACATGGAAGATGGGAGCACTCAAAGCCTTAGCAACATCAGTACAGTACTGAGATGATCTCCCAGCTCTTGGATCCGTAGTGAAAGCCACTTGGTTGTTCACCACAATATGTATGGTACCACCAGTGGTGTAGTTTGGAAGAGCACTAAGATGAAGAGTCTCGTAGACAACTCCTTGTCCAGCAAAGCTACCATCCCCATGAATCAAAATCCCCAGATTCTTGGTCCTGTCCATATCCTTGGAGTAGTACTGTTTTGCTCTGGTTTTACCTACAACAACTGAATCTGCAGCCTCCAAGTGACTTGGATTTGCAACCAATGAGAGATGGATTTTCTTCCCACCTCTTGTAGGTCGATCATAAGAGGTACCCAAGTGGTATTTAACATCACCAGTTCCAGTGTAGCCAACTTCATCTACAGGCCTAATACCACCGCTGAACTCACTGAAAATCTGACGGAGTGGCTTCCTAACAACATTACCCAAAACATTCAATCTTCCTCTGTGAGACATTCCAATAACAATGCTCTCAACTCCAAGATCCGCCGCCCTGTCAAACATCTCCTTCATGCCAGGAATCAATGACTCTCCACCTTCAAGCCCAAATCTCTTAGCAGTTGTCCACTTGGTAGCTAGGAAATTCTCAAACTGAGTACTCCACGCAAGCCTGTCGAGAATCACCTCGCGGCGCTCTCTGTTGTACCTCCAAGGAGTTGGAGTCTCAATCTTTTCCCTCAACCAGTTACATTTATCCCTATCCGCAATGTGCATATACTCAAACCCAATATTCCCACAGTAAGCCTGTTGGAGCCTCGTCAATATAGAACGGAGGGTCTGCACGGGACGGTTCTCAGACATGAAACCAGACATCTGCCAGACTCCCAAGAAGAACTCTCTGTCAAGATCAGCCTCAGTGAATCCATATAGAGCCAAGTCAAGATCCTCAGGGATCTCTCGCTGCTCAAGACCCAATGGATCCAAGTTGGCTTTCATGTGACCATTCACCTGATAAGCCCTGACAAGCAACAAGAGACGCATACTCTCTTGAATAGTCTGGCCAGAGATGCCAGGAGAGGTCGCAGCTTGACCAACAAAGTTTCTAAAGAAATTATCCCAAGACTCGTCTACACTGGTGGGATCAGCTTCCCAAGCTCTTTGTAGCTCCTCGAGGTAGACACTGCTGGTCCCATCTAAGAAGCTGTCTGTTAGCTTAGAGAGAGGGACAGCACGAGGAACAGGTGCAGCAGTACTCTGAGAGTTTGGTCTGTAGAGAGATGAGTGAAAGGAACGGTTTTGAGAAGGTAGGGAGCGTGTTCGTGTGGCGTATGAACCACCTTGATTCAGAATCCTTCGTACAGCAAGCTTGGTCACGTTCGAGCCAGCTCGAAACCACACCATCTTTTCACCCAAAGCTTTCAACTTTCAATACCTATGAAAAGAGAAATCATCAAAAGAGATGTATTTTTTCTAAGAATCATATTCGAGAAATCAAGATTCGAGTAAATAACCAAACAATGCAGGATCAAAAGAGTAGAGAGGATCTGATGAGGAAATAAGAGCAGGATGATAGATCTGTTGTACGACTAGGAAGGATTCATGTTCTCTGATTGAGAAGAAGCGAAATGGAGGGGGGAGAGGAGAGTTACCTGGAGGCGGAGGAGAAGACCGAATCAAAGAAAAGTAACAATGAGGAGGAGGAAGAGAGGGAAAGAGGGTTTTTACTTTTTATTGTAATGGAATTTGATTATATTTATTGCAAAAGTAAACTTATATGGTAATAAAGATATATGGTGTGTTGATTTCTCTGTGGTCAAATAAGGTGAGAAGAAGAAGGTTGAATGTGATTTTTATTGAATATTTATTGCTGCTAAAAATGGATTTTTTATATGTCAATATATTTATTAATTATGGATGGACTTTGGAGAGTGGCTAGGAGATGGGGGGAATGGGTCCAAGTCCGTGTGAAACGCCGTTCGTCTATTTGCCCAAGTCCAGTTTTCTCGGAAAACCTTTCACGCTCTCCTACGTACAGCTTCTAGAAATAGATTCAAACATTTCTCGGAAGTCATGAAAAAAGACCCGATGGAGCCGAACCATTTGTCCTCACAATTCCATTTTATTACGTAAATGCCCCTTTACACATGGGGAGTTTCTTTTTTCCTTTTTTTTTTAACTCAAAAATATGTGATAGACCGAGATTAAACCAACTAATCTACGAGACTCATCCACTAACACTATATAGATTTAGTTACTCGCAAAAAAAATTAAATATTTAGATTGTCTAACCACAAACATGAATAATCTGGATGGAAAGTTACAAATCTACGATCCATAGAATCTTTAATAGAATTTTTATAAACCACTTTAACCACTCGACTACACCTCTAGATTAAGGATAGTTCTCACACGTATTGTAATTGCCAGTTTCCACATGTTTCTCAATCAGCTTTTAAGAACATCATTAGTGATGAATTTCTCAATCAGCTTTTAAGAACATCAATATATTGTGATAATACCTCCTTTTTCATACCTTCTTTTTTAAGTTAATGAAATAGTGAAATTGAGTTTTGAGTAACACAAAGAAGACTTCACCAGCTAAACTTTGCCTACTTTAATAAGTTGTCAGCATGGTTTACTCAAAACATACCACAACTTGTCTTCGAAATTTGAAATTTATCTTATAGCTCCACCATTATCTCCGGTCAAAACCGAGTATAGTCTTCTTCTTCTTTTTTCAACAAACCGAATATTCTTTGGATGACTAATTTAATAATTGTATAACGTACATAGTTGGCGAACAGATACATCGAGGAAGAGTCAATCTATGATGTCGATCAACATGCATATGTAAACTAATACAGTAGTATTTGTAAACAACCATGATCCCTAAACATTATTTTTTTTATTTTTTTTTTTGAAACACATCCCTAAACATTATTTACAAAGTGATTTGTATATGTATAATCATTATATTTAATCTCAGCAAAAAAATGATAATATAACTTTAAAAATATGACTTGACATTAACTTAAATGTGACATAAACAGTTTTTCTTATAAAGAATTATAGTTTTTAGCAAGTTTTTAATATGTTAATGACTAATAACTTTTATATTTTCATTAAAGTAAATTTTCTTATTTCATATTTTGATATACTAATCAAATAAAAAATTGTTGATAGTTAAATGATTATTTTTAAAAAAATTATTGGTTCATTGAGTCTATTAATGTATGATTTATACCAGTTTAATATATTTAATTAAAGCAAAATAAAATCCAAAGTTTACTAGAATTTACATATTTATATTAAGAAATAAGAATCAAATTAAAATAATAATCATTAATATAATATAAATAAAAGTTTTTTTCATAAAATATAATTTTACTCTGTTGAATTTAAATAAACTGAAATAGTTAACTTAAATTAAAAATAAGACTTAAAAAATACATCTATCGTTTTATTTTGTTCAAACGGTAAAACTAAAATTTCATAATACCAATATCAAGTGTAAAGTAATATTTTATTTTATCTTAAATAAAATAATATTATGTTTAATATAATTTTCTGCATATGGTGCATGAATAATGTTAGTTTTTATTAAACTATAAGTAATTTATATAAATATTTGTAACTATGTTTGATTGGCCTACTTCCCAAAAGTCGGTCCCTAAATTATAACAGAAGTGTGAAGACTTCCCAATTCATAAAGTCTTTCCCTAAGTTAATCATATAACCCAAGTGTCAAAATAAAATTTGCAACTGTGAATAAGTAGAAATTAGGTAATAAGCCGGCGTACCACGTGCATAATAAATGTTTTATTAAATATTAATAAATAATAAATAATTTTACAAGAATTTAAATAATAAATGTATGTAAAATATATTTTAATGATTTGATAAAATTAGTTTTTTAATATTTAATTTCTATCAATTTAAGTATAATATATATATATATATATATATATATATATATATATATCTAAAATTTTGAAAATAAAATACTTATAATTTTTATATATAATTTAATTTAAATGATATTAAATTAATTTTTTATGTATATGAATATTTATTAAATAAAATTTCTTATTCATATAATTTTATGATCATTTATATTTTTATAATAAAATTTCCAAATCATTAATTCACAAAATTTTCATTGTGTAAATTTTAATAGTTTTATTAATTTATAGTCATATTTAAAGATTCAAAATATAACATATACAAAAAATCTAATTTTTATTATATGGTTAATATAATTGTTTGATTTATTTTTATAATATAAAATTAAACAAAAATATAGAAGATATATAATTTTGTATTAAATCTTTCTTATTTAATATTATTAATAGTTATATATATTTTAAATTATATTAGATAATTTCTTATCTTTTATTTATTTGAGAAAAAAGGTAAAAAGATTATTCTTATAAATTATTAATTAATTTGTGGAAGCATCATGGTTTAGTGGTTTAAAGGTTTTTATATCTAAATGTGGGGTTCGAATCCCAAACAACTAATTCTTAAAAATTCTAAGATCAAAATTTATAGGAGATTCCAAAATATTATAGGTATAATCATTCGTTATAATCATTTGATGTGGAGAGAATATATCCATAGAAAAAGCCGTACATGCAGTGCTATTCTCAATCTAAATGTTTTAGCGAGAGTTTAGAATTATTATTGATGGAGTTGTTGATAAACAATTGACTTGTTCATAGCTCATATCACTGAAAACTGAGATCTCGAACGCGGTGAGACCAGAATAAGTCATGTAATCTGTCATTACATGCATCACAAGCGATAAAGTTCTTCTTACTAATGAATTTTTGTTTTCCAAAAGAAAAAAACGCTATGCATAACAACACCTGAAATCAAAGATGTCAAGGTTTATGGGAGTTCCATTGCTTATTATTCTAAAAAAGATTTAAATATATAAGACAATCTTAGTATTGAAAGAAGAAACGAATACAAGTTAAGATTATATTCTAGCTGTGTATACTCCCTCAAATAACCCTTAATTAATCTAACTCGATAACCACTTGCTCTAAAAGACATTACTTCTTGGGCAATTCTCTTAAATAGTCCTTTTTAAGTTTTTGTCACAAAAATAGCATTCAAAAAATAAAATGACCAAAATAGACTTTTTTTTTTTTGAAATTTTGATTTTTTTTTAAATTTTTTTGAAATTTTGATTTTTTTAAAAAAAATTTTGAAATTTGAAACCCTAACCCCAAACCCACCCCTTAACTCTAAACCCTAAAGTGCAAATTAGTTAACCCTTGGGGTATAAATGCATATAAATGAATTTTTTAGCTTCTAAAAAAAACATTTTGGTCATTTTCTTCCTTAAAAACTATTTTTGTAACAAACAAACTAAAATGGGCTATCTAAGGTAATTTCTCTTACTTCTTTGGTGTCAATATATGTATTGGAAACCTCGCATCAGAAATGACTGAAAATGATATGTAAGAGACATTGACCAAACACTCCGTATTGTGCATTGTTAACATATGGGTTCATTTTATTGTACACGTATCTTCTATTTTTTAAAATTTATATTATTTGAAAAAAAATCTTAAAAGACGTGCGGTTTTATTTGATTGGAATATTAAAAGAAAAAAAAGAAGTTAAAATAGATAAAATAGAAAGATAGCCAATCTTCTTTGCTTTGTGCGCATGAGACCATGATTAATCCGGGGTTATTAAAGTTGAATCCTTAGCGGAAGTTTAAGAAATTGTTTTTTAATTTTTAACTAAAAAGATTAAGAATCGGTTCTTAAAATCTTTATTTAAAAACCGATTCTTAGCTTTTTTAGTTAAAAATCAAGAAACAGTTTCTTAATTTCTGATAAGAACCCCACTTTAAGAACCCTCGATTAATATGCTCTTAGTTCGTTGGACGAATTGCAACACCTTTGACGACGAGACCCTTTTTCTTATCGTCAGTCACGTACTGGTACATGGTGAAAGTGATCTTTGCAGGCTCGTGACTCGGCGGCACCACAAAAACTCCAGCTAGAATATCTACCCAGTTGTGGCCTATGTAATTCTTGAGGTTCTCATTCCGATCTACCCGATTGTCACTCCCATCGTGTTGTACCACCTTTAGCTTCAAGGTCACTGGTTGCTCCCATCCAATTGCATTATCTTCTAATTTCACTAGAAAAACCGCTTCATACTTTGCTCCTGGTGTTAGATCTCTCGTGTCATACGTTCCTACTATTTTTAGCCAATGGATTTTAATCATCTTCGCAACTTCAAGTTCCGCATAGCTGAAAACAAATAATTACATCAATCAATGCAAACACTAGAAGTTAAGGACCAATTAATTAATTAATTTTATTTTTTCATGAGAAAAAATGATTTTTACTTTGGCCCTTCGTTGATAAAACTCCAAGCCCATCTTTGACTATTCTCAGAATGAGTGATCTCTAGCTCTTTTGCAGGAATCATGGAAGGGACCATATAACCTCCTTGAAGAGTTACATCTCTTTCTAAGTTTCTTGCAGAAACTCCTTGTTTCTCTTCTTTTTTTAGTTTCCAGCTTGCAGGGACCATGGAACCTTCATGATGATTCTTTTCTCTTGTCGGGATAGGAGCCATATGATCCAGCAACCTCTGAATCTCGAGGACCAATGTGTTTATGAATTCGTAATCAGTTCTGTCACTGTCATATCATAAAAGTGAGATATTATTAACACGCTTATTCTTTCAATACATTTGGTCCCGTGTTCTACAAGAAAGATTAATCTGCTTCTCTGACTTAGATCAGAATATGAAACTTGCAACATAGAAAAAGCATAAGATTCTAGATGTATCTACTTGAGTACTACTCACTCCGTTTCATGAAAGTATCATTTTGATAATCTTCATAAAAATTAATAGTAATAGTAAAATATTTTAATTTTATAAATAATTTTATTTATTTTGAATTTTATAAATAATATTCTTTATATGACAAGAAAAAGTGTCAAAACACTTTTTATAAGTTTAGAACTATCAGATATGCAAGAACAAAAACAAAAAAAAAAAAGGTTTTACCTTTGTTCTGACAGGGGCATGCCTTTAATGTCAGGAATAGACACTAAAGCTTCCTCCCATTTCTTAGTTCTTTCTGGCTGGTGTTTACGTTGGCGCTGCATATCCCTGAACTTATCGCCAATATCTTGTCTAAGTTCTTTCACGACGGAAGGAGATATATTATAGAAGATAGGAATCACTCTGAGACGACCTTGATCCTTACGTTCCTTCATCTTCGCCAGCTCGTCTAAACACCATTCTGAATCGGCGTAGTTCTTTGAGAAGATTACCAGTGCGATCTCGGACTCTTCTATCCTTGTAAACAGGTTGGCTAGGTCTGCGCCCAATAACTCATTCTGGTCTATGAAGACATTTATATTCTCTCTTTTCAAAGCAGGGCCGAGAAAGCTTATGAAGTGTCTGCGCACATCTTCTCCCCGGAAACTGATGAACACTTGCGGCCCCTTTAGGGTTTTCACCGATGAATAAGACATGTGAGAGCTTTGTCTTTTTGAGGGAAAGGGAGAGTTTTTGTTGATTGTTGTTTGACCTTTTGTGTTTTGTCAACTTGCTTTAAAACCTAAAGCCTAACCCAACGCCCTAATATAGTTGAAATCTCGGTGTAATGTTAATATGTAAGTTGTCAACATGTGATTAAGAAAAAGATCAACAACTTGTTTTAGAAAGAAAAAAAAAACTAGGAGTTTACATGGGTCTTTTAACTATGTCAACTTGTTTTAGGAAGACTGATTTATTTATTTTTTGGTTAAAACCTAGATTAATTTTACGTAACATTTGTAATGGGTAAACTTTTTTTTGTAATGGGTAATTTATTGTCATCAATACCGAGTTTTTTTCTGATATACATATAATTATCGATGAACTAATGGGATAACAATACTCTCTGTTTCACAAAGAGTATCACTTAGACATGTTTCACGCGAATTAAAATAATGAAATATATTAATGTATTTTTGTTTATTATATAGTTATTTAAATGAAAATGGTTTAATTAAATATTTATTGATAGTGTAAAAGGGTAAAAAGATATTTAATGAGAAAATTTGTATTGAAAATATAGAATAACACTTATTTTAAAATAAAATATATAAATAAATAAAAATTAAAATGACATTCTTTATAAAACAGAATGAGTATTAAGAAAAAAATTCACCAAATAACCTTATAATAAAATAAGGTTTGGATGTGACAATTATGCACATAATTTAGATCAAATGATCCTTTTCTGTACGTGAACGTGCAATAAGGAAAACTTTATAAAACAAACAATATTATAATATATTTATTACACAAATTAGTATAAAATAATTGATTGTACTTGTTGGTAGATGAGGTGAAAAGGAAAAAAAAGGTAGTGGAAGAGACGAGGAGAGTATGGATGGAGATGGTGGTGGTAGAAAAGACTACAAGTAGAATAACAACAAACACAATACATATTATCTTACAAGTTTATTCATAGATTAATATAATAGAATACAACAAGTTTCTAATTATGTTTTGTCAACTTGCTCTAAAACCTAAAGGCTAATTCAACGCCCTAATATAATTGAAATTTAGGTGTAAAATATTAATATGTTAGCTGTCAACATGTAACTAAAGAAAAGATCAACAACTTGGTTTAGGAAAACAACTTGTTTTAGGAATTTCATGTGTCTTTTAAGTTTTCAACTATGTCGATTAAATTAGTCTAGGTATTAAATATCTTGTTTTTGGTTAATACCTAGATTAATTCTTTGTAACATTTGTAATGGGTAATTAAATCAATATTACTTCTTTCATTTATGGTTTTAAAAAGGAAAAATAAACAACAAAAGGATGCACATTAGCTTTTCTGACCTGAACCATGAGCTACCGTGAACGCCTAAGAACGCCTAAGACTTTCAGTTATATTTTCAGCATCCGACGGCAAGCCAAAATTTATTCTACAAACAATCAATACTAACAGTGAGCTAAATTATATTGTGTGGTTATTTAACCAAAAGGTAAAAGAGTAATACAATTAAAATTCTCTCGGAGTCTTTACCAGCATTTCAACAAAGAAATTCAATAAGATGCGTAGTTATATAATAGAATTAAGTTCTATTCCAGTGATATTCTATTTTATAATAAAAACAATAAAGTGATGAATATAAACAAATTATTGTATTTATAAAATACACTATTTTATTATATTACAGATTCTTGCTTATGAATATAAACAAATTATTGTATTTATAAAATACACTATTTTATTATATTACAGATTCTTACATCATATTTTATTTTATAGTGAAAAGTAGAGTGGATTTATATATCAAACTACTATTACAAATGATGATATATAGTCCATAACGGATAATGTAATTGCATGCAATCACAGAATAATAGATATAAATATGGAATTTTAGGTGTGGTGACCAAAAAACTGTGAGATTAGAAAAACTAATTAAAATAAAAAAATGGTCATAATATTAGGATAAATTTCAGTTATACTACTTTTATTGTAACACTTTAAAAATTATACTACTAAATTGTACAATTTTTTTGAAAAACAAAACACATATTATTACCAAAATATATAAAAATGCTATCATTTTATCTCTTATTTTCTTCGCACTTTCTTTTTCTTAACAACTTTCAACCCTAAAATTTCAGATAATCCCAATCTCAAATATGTGTCTACTTGAAAAAATAATTTATATTCAGAAACTCCAAACTAATATATATTCCAAAACCTCCAGATTAATCAATATCCCATAGACCATTCCAATGATTCATTCTATTTTTTTTTATAAATAAAACATTTTTTTAATAAAATTAAATTTTAATCCAATGATACTCTATTTTAGAATGAAAAAATAAAGTAAAGAACAAAAAATGAATTATTGTATTTATAAAGTAAACCAATTATTTATTTTATTATATTATAAAATAAAAAAATAGAAGAGGATTGAATTATTTTTATTTCGAACTATATTTTATAGTGAAAAATAAAGTGGTATGGAAATGCTCTTATTACATCCATTATATATGACTTCTTGAAAGCATACGACCTGCTTATTAACATTTCTGCGTATGCCACCTTCTTGTTCTTATTTTCATAGTCTCGCTCTGCCCACCCTTCAGCGTGTAATCCATCAACCTCCATAACTGGATGGACCACCATATGCAAATTGAAAACACTTAGCAACCAAAAAATTAACGCATGACCACGATTTTTTTTACCACACTAACCATAAAAAATTGTACAACAAGTTTCGTGTCCATCAAACGAAACATATCCTAAAATAAGCGGATTGACATGCTTAATTGACCACCCCAACCATAAATCTTTGTATAACAAGTTTTGTGGTCATATACTAAATAAACACCAACTAAACGTATATATATGACCGTGACTGAATCAGTTTCATTTACTAATTTTTTTCAGAAACGAGTTTGCTCTTGTTGCTGCTATTGTTAAAGAGGTTGCAAGACTGCTACCAAACTCTCGTAGAATGAGAAGAAGAAGAAAATTAGGTATTGGAGAAGTTTTTATCAGAGCTTTGGCTGCGACCTTTCTCTTTGCTCTCTTCATAACCCCCTGTTGAGAACTTTCTCAAAATTGGTAACTTACTAGTAGGCTTTCCGTTTTTGGTTGTTGTCTTGCACAAGATTCTATGTTAACAGAACTTGTAAGTCTTTGCTTCTTCATTAGGAAGCCAAACTTGTCGACTAAACAATTCTGTTTTGAGAAGATCGTTTCATTCATATATAATTTGTCATCATTACCGCTGTTGTCAGTTTTTCTTGAGGGCTGCTCGAATCTGAAAAGCCTGATCTTGGTTCGACGTTGGAGCGTGTTGAGATTAACAAATTGAATATGTGGGAAGGAACTGCATGGGATTAAACTAGCGACTTATTTTATTATGAATTCAGCAGTTCTCAAGAAACTCAGCCTCAATGATTCTCATATGACTAACCAGGACATAGATTTCTACAATGGCCTTTTTATATTGATAAAACGTTCTCGAAAATGTCAAGTTTTCTTTGACGACATGCCGTTGATGATGCTGGGGAGAAACTGAGCAACATCAGTTTGGGAACTAAAAACTCTAGTCATTGCTTTTCTGTTTTGATTCTTTACTCTAAATAATAATTTTTATAAACTCTTGTAGTTTCTTTGATTTCAGTCTCAGATTTCGAGAACATTAATGATCTTTGCATCCACTGTTATACACCAAACATCTTATTCTAAAGCTTTTCATTTGACTTCGATCGCGTCTTCTCTGATTACGTGTTGGACGAATGTCTGTGAATACCGGTAAGTCTCTAGGACCGAATTTACTGTACTGATTTTTTATTTTATTTTTTTGTAAATTACTGTATTTATATTGACTCTCAAGCTTCTATGGTATCTTTTTATTTACTAGAAAAATATGGAAAATAGATTCTTCTCATAAAAGATCCCCTTATCTCCGTCTCCTTTTTTAAAGGAGTGTTTCCTCTCCAACGTAAAATAGAGGTGCAACGGATTTTTGTTTTATGATATTTAGAAATGCGAATTAAATATCAATATCATGTGAGTATCTTTTTAGTTTCCGTGAATCTTGCTTCGGAATTTTTTCCCCTGAATTCAATGTCATTCTATCTTAAAAGTTTCTCTACCTCTATTGTGTAGGTTTGTATCGTTTTTGTGCTTGTAGAGTTTGTTTTAACTCACTCCTTAATTATAATTCTGAGTGTTTAATAATTAGTAAAAGTTGTGATCCGAAAAGAAAGAGTTTGACGTCTAACTAATTAGCATTTTGCTGGCTCATATTGATTTTGACGTCTAACTAATTATCTTAGAATTCTTAATTGGATTCAATAACTTATAATAGCCGCCTAAGATTGCCATTTGGTTTGGGCTGCTTTTACATATTCATTGTTTTGTTTTCATCAACTCTAAGAAAACTATTGATATTATTTTGCGACTGAAACATTAAAAAAAATTGGCAACAACATATATGATTATGTGGTGATTTCCAGTTACCATTTTGCTTAATTTCTTAAAAATTATTAACTAATATCGCATGTGCAAATTAGTATAAAATGTGATTTATTTGGTATTCGTTATACTATATGTTTGTCAACATTATTTGAATTTGGAATATTAAGCAAGCAGACAGGTAACATATGTGTCCACAAATTCATAAGTGATTAGTCTAAGTAGGTGGAGAAGCTTCCCGATTGTCTCTCAAACATTATTGTCATGCGGAACTCATAGTGATTGTTAACAGTTCTCATTTGAGCATTATTTAAAGCAAATTATATATATTCAAGATTAGCACAGTGGTATTTGTCCGTCCGAATCATGACAAGGTATATATGCAAACAATTAAGTAAAACATGATAGTGATTCAACTTTATGAATAGTAGTATACTTTTTTATACTATTGTGATTGGATCTGAATCCGTATCGTTTAACGCTTAGGCGGCGGGATTAGTGGGACAGAGAGATGATGGAGTGCTTTAAATCATTCCATTCAGATTGGTGGGGAAATAATTACTAAACTTTAACCTTACGGATAAAATTAATTTTGTAAAAATTAAATAAGGGAGAATCATTAACTTGGTTGTAACTTGTAGTCTGTTGACGAAAGAAAAAAGTTGTAGTATAAAATGTTTTCAGTTTCTCGAAAGAAAATCTAAACTTCAACTTATAAACCTCAAAAGTATAAACATTAAAGTAGACACTCCTTTTCGAAAGCTTAAGGCTTATAGTAATAAGTTGAGGGATTAAACAAAGTAACAAACTACAACTTAAAACCAAAACCAAGTTAATATATGGATGGTATTTGTAAAGAAGGAATAAAAACAACTACTTAATCAAAGATTCAAAATAAACCGACAGAAACCTGAACAAGTCAGAAGAAAATCCTATAAAAAAGGTTGACAGATGTGAACATTAGAATACTTTCACTAAACGGTGGGTTCTTCTAGCTATTTTAATGTTAATTTTGGAATCAAATATTATAATGGACTTGATTTCTTGTTTTATAGTCTTTTTTAGTTCAATCTTTAATACTTTTGTCCCCGAGGACTTGGCAGAGACGGAGGGCGAAAAGAAAATATATAGAAGTGGAGAAACTAAAAGATGAGATGCTGAGTAGCCATAGTGGGACGCGCAATTATGATTGATTACTTTGTTTCCTTTTCTTACAATAAACAATTTTTGAATCGAAAGAATTACAATAACTAAAAGTAAAGTAAAAGGTAATGTACATTTTCGCTTTCTTAAGTGTAGTCCACCATTTCATATAGAATCCACTATATTTAATACCAACCCATATCATATATATTTACATTTACAATCGAATGTATATAGTACATAACTCAAACACTGGCTTCAAGCTCTTCTGTCAGTGATTGATGTTTCTTTTGATTATATAGTAAGTTTTTGATTGTTTCAAATGAAACAATAAAACGTGCAAAGAAACTGAATATTGCAATGCTTTTGATAAATACCATTTTTAGGAAAATAATAGTGAACTTTAGTATACAAGAGTTACAAATGACACATGGTTTTCCGTTAGATGTTTTTAAGTTCTCGTTAAACTCTTTTTAACGTACTCTTCAAATATAGTCACAATCATTGTACAAAAACATTTTTTCTTTGAATAAATTTAACATTCATTTAAAAAAAAAAGCACTAATATAAAAGAGTAAAAAAAGGAATAATATACAAATCAGAAGTAGGTTTTTGTATTTGGGACTATTAACTATATTTGATTCATATAAGTCATATAGAAATGAGAAGTTTTTTTTATTTATATTTTTTTAATTTGTATATCTTCTCAGTTATATATGTACTGACATACTGTTTAAGGGTTTATCACCAATATCTTACGAGATATATCAATAATGAGATATATCGATTATGGAAGATATGCCTTCTCAGCTACACATTTTCCTCTTACGAGATATATCGATTATGGAAGCAGAATATATACTTTTTACATTTAGACTGAGAGCTCTACTTGTTCAATATATAATGTTGCTGCAACCATAATTAGTTTTCCATTTGGTTAGCTTTTATTGTTCAATACTGTAAACGTTTTTAAATTATATAAAATATAATTAATGTATCAATTTCTGAAAGCGACTCTATCTTCTATCTCAAGAAAAGCAAGAAATTATCAGATACTTAAACTCGAATTTTCTTGGAGATCCTAATTTTGTGCATATGAATGAGCAAACTCTTATAATTTATTAGTAAGTACAAGTGTACAACTATAACAATGCGTGTGTGTGGTGATCAAGTTCCTATGTGTTCGTGTTTTCGTTGTCATTCGTTAATGGTGGCATGTGAATGTGATGATTAATTATATCTAAGCTATACATATCCTTCCCTTTCTCCTAATAAAATAGTAATAACCTAAATTAAGAAATTAAAGACAATTTGGTCATATGATTAAGTTTTACAGGTCCTTTAAATAAGTAACTAATTAAACATTATGCTGTCACAATCATACAAACAAATTAGCCTTAAGTTCTGCTCAATCTCCACTAATTATATTATTTTTATTGGTTAGCATGTGTTTCTAAAAGTACACAAAATCTTTACCTAATATGCTCTCCGTTCTCCAACTAAGACACTAATTTGATATATTTTATCGTATATTACACAGTGAGTGGAAAGTCTAGATCACTAACTAGTATTCTAATATCTTGATTAATTTAATTAAGAAGATGCTTTAATTTTTTGGTGATTATATTATATCCCATTATTCGGTCTTCCGACATGTTTTACGTGACAATTAGCCTAATTTAAGAATATATACATGTTTTGTAAAACAAAGCAAGTAATAGCTACATAAGTGTGTGGTCAAAATTACTTTCAGGCATCCCGAATTGTGATTTCGAATGTAATAAATAGTATGGCAGCATACAATATATTCTACAAAAATATATGTTGAATCTAAAATTTAATTTAAAAACACTATACGGGGAAAATCTATGATTTTTAATAAAAAAATATGATGATGAAAAACATATCAAACAACAACAACAAAACAGAAAATGCGTTAGATCAAAGGAGCTAGGTATAATAGCAAATTTTTACAGAATATACAAATAGCAAATACTTAATTCACAGGATATACAATAGCAAATACTTTACCAAATATAAATACTATTATAATTATATTACTTATGTGATTGTTTGGCCTAATTCCCCTTGTTTTATCACGTTGTGTTATCGTATGTAGCTCCTTCGTTATCTATGTAGAGCTTTATTCACAAGATAAAACAAAAATAAAACCGCAAGAACCAGTTGATATTAACTAATTTTTTAGTCATATTCCACCATCCCACATTGCGTAGCATCTAATCAATAGCAAGCTTTTTAAAAAATAGTATATCTAATATTAACTGAGTTGTAGTCTAAAGCTTTTTTATTCTGGTAAATGAAATGTTGTTTTCTATTCTTTTGTTTGAAACACGTATTGGATATAAAATGAATATATATAGCACTTTGTAATCAGTCTAGATTAGTTAAATCTGGCATAAAATAAAACTATATAGCAGATACCCAAGGCGAAATGCGTAGCCCATTGAGTGCAACTTATTATATAAAAGACAAACGGTGGTGGAATACCGAGAGTCCATGCATCAATCTCAATATATGCCACCTTTTCTGATGGCATCTCCATTTATGATTTTCCACCAATTTAGTTTTTCTTATATAATATACCCTCATCTGTTTTCTTTTCTATTTAACCCTTTAAAATTGTACATACAAATTAAAAGCATTTAATTTTATACATATTCTAAATAAAAACATTATTAATTATCTAACCAATCATAATTTAATCAATAAAAATTAAACTGCAGAACATAAAAATTATATAACATACATTTTTAAAAAAATTACATTTAAAATGTCATATATTTTGAAACAAAAAAAATCTTCAAAAACTTTATCTGTTAAAAAACAAAAGGAGTACTATACACATACATGTGAGGATCTTTCTGTACCTTTATTTTGCCAGTGCTTTAGGGAATTTAAGACAATGCTAACAAGTCTGAGGCACATTATTGTTAGTGGGGATCACTGTTCCCATAACTTCTTTATTTTTGAATTTATTTTATCATTTACAATTCTTTATTATTTCATTTTACTGTGATTTGGAATCAATGACCTAACAAGTTTGTGAAGGACTGGATGGCGACGGGGACCAATTTGATTACTTCAACAATTTCAGATTTGGTTCCATCAATCTCTGTCTTTTCAATATACATACATATATATATCATAGGAGATACATGAAAGTTTGTAAAAAATCCAAAAACATTTAATAGTGAAAAAGGACAGGAAAATGGTACCTAAACATATACATGTGTTTAAGGGGCGTGAAAGTGTCCCGTGAATAAAGTTTTTGCAAAATCACAAAAGAAAAGGAAAACATTTAGTATTGAAAAAGACAACGAGGTTGAGAAATGTGATGAGCAACTCATCCACGATGTTAAGGAACCTAAAATTTTTAAAATACTGAAATTATAATTCATAATAAAAAGAACAAAATTTGTTAAAAGACAATTGATTATAATTGTCATCATCATAATTATTATCTTGTGGGCGCGTTTTCGCAAATACAAAGGGTGAAAGGATGAGCTTGTACTCGTTGTCTTGTTCTTGTCTACACTTTTATTTAATAATCAACTTTATCAATTATCAGTATTTAGATGAATCTACAAAAATTACAATGACACGGCCGGAAATGCGCTAATAAATGTAGTGGGTGTGCCATTAGCTCGGATATTGACATAAGAACTAACCTATATATAAGGCTTGATTAGTAGAGGTTGTTGTTTTAATTAGTTGTATTGCTTTAAATTTGTAAGCAGTAAGTTTTTGTTTTGCTTTAACTGTAGATTTTGTTGATGTAGATTTATATCAATAACTGTAGATCTTTTTACAAAATGTTAAAATTCCAAAGGCAATATATTTTCTATTTTAACTTTTGGACTCTATATTTAAATTATTTTACTAAAACATGATTGGTAAATTAGTGTTGATATGAAAAGAGCTATAGAAAGCACTCAGAGAACTTAACAGTCTTTAACTAGATATGGCTATTACTATTAGAGTTTAAAATGTAATTGTAAGTCAAAATACGCATTAAATCATATCTAAATTGTATCGAACTTCTTAGTACTTTGTATATTACAAACATACGGTTTTGTTTCTTATAACACATAGAAAAGTTAATATGTCTACGAATCAGGATTATATAACAAATCACTTCAACATATCCTTACTTTTTATTCTAAAATAGAAATTGTTGTTTTCTATTTATAAAAGAAGAAATATAATTCTTCTATATTTTACTTGTATTTAAATATTATCATTTTCAAAAAATACATTATTGTTAAACTCATTTATTATATAGTTTTCTATTTCAAAAGAGAAAATAATAAAATATATTGGAGATGATCTAAATAAATGTTAAACTCTAATCCTTGCCATTGAAATTATATCTTACTTCTAAAAGCAAAATTTAATCCCCAAACCATAAAACCCTAAATATGTCACCTTAACACCTTTACCTAAAATGGTATGTATTTATACGGCTCTAAAAATCGAAATTTAATTTTTTTCCATACTTTTACACATCGACGGCTCCAAGATTTTCTTTTAAAAAATTTAATTATGTTTTTTTCATGCTGACACATGTTTTTATACGTATTCGTCTATAGTGACATATATCTGTGGAGAAAGAAGAGCCTTTGATACATATATAGATTCGGCTCTGTACATCTAACAGGAACTAAAAGACATTAATACATACAGATACGCATGAATAGTCCACAGACACAAGATAGACCTTTCTCTCGTGGTCCACCTATTTATCCCAACATCTAATTTTAAATTTATTTTCCGTACTTTGTTGAAACATTGTCGGATAATTTTCAATATTTATTAAACGATTACTTTGAATTATTTATGGTTATTTTAAAAAGGGAAAAGCGATGGGACGACAATCTTTTCCCAGCAAAGCATGAAAAGAAAGTTCTTTTTCGTTTCACCAAAATAGTACAATAAAACAGAGGTTCACACCAAAACGTGGCATCGTTTATTTACCAAAAGTTTCATAATATTTTTTTTTTTTGAATACTATTTTAGAAATAAAAACTAAAAACTATTTAGAAGATTTACCTTTGTGTTCTAGATTTGAACCATTCATTATTTTTTCCGGCGAACATTCAGTTTAAAACATAATAATTCAGTTTTTTTCGGATTCAGTGCTTATTTAAAACTATCCACTATTTAAAATATAAATACAGCTTTTAAAACGTGTAGAATCGAACAAACCATGAGTTATCGTCGTTCAATGGTTTTTACTTTTTATTATCTTAAAACCTATGTATTGCGTCTTCTTGTATATAAAAAGAAAACCTACAATTGAGTGACTGACAAGAAAGAAAATAAAAGTAAAGAACAAAATATATACAGTTCAAATCTTCTCAGTAATGCATGACATGACAAGCGTGGAGAGGAATTAATACGTGTAGGATTTGCGACGTGCCAGCCTCTGACTTTATTTTATTTTTTTTATTTTTGTCTACCTTATTCAACGAGTAAATTAAAAAGGAAACAAAGAAAAGTTACAGAAATACCCCTTTGGATTCTGAAATGATGGACATTGACCAATCATATCATCGTTTAAATTTTGTTTTTTTAGTAAATCATTCCTATTTTCTGCAAGATGCGTTTTAATTTTTCCTTTAACTATTTTTGATTAATGATTCCTATTTTTCGTGTAGTCAAAATCAAAACTGAAATAAAATCTTTAAATTAGGCAGATTTCATTTCCTTATGTTATATATGCCCTAGAAAATAATAAGATTGAAAATTACATTTCTGCAAAAGATACTACACACGGGAACATATCATATTTCATGGAAATGTGACTAAAGAAAAAAAAAAGTCTTCTTTAATAAATATGGTAACACTTTCTTTATTTGAACATTATTGACAAGAAAATATACATAATACATATTTTATAGACATACAATAAGTCCATAACACTACAAGTCAAGTCAATCAAAAAGATATATATGGTCACATGTGTGCTGGTGTTTGTTCTGATTATACTAATAAATAATTTAATGTAAAGTTGGAAAGGATAAATAGTTTTGTTTCTAAAATAAAATTAAAATTATATGAACAAATCTCTTAAATTTATATTTTGACCTTTTCCATCTCTCTCCTCATTATATAAAAGACATCCCACCTTTGTTTTCGTAGCCATAACCCCTCTCACCTCTCTCTAAACTTCATCTCTTAAACATGAACAATCAAATCATCGCCGACGATTTTCCGGTGACATTCGCAGACCGGCAGTTACAGTACATGCAGTCTCGCGCCATAGATCAAGCCGCAGCGAGCTTCAACAAATACCATTTCAGCCAATCTCCAGCGATATCAAAACGACAGAGAGATTATGCGTTTGACTCCGACGTTCTAATGACAGAACATAAACGAAGGTCCGTCGCGTTTTCCCCGCCGGCGTCTCTTATAAACGCACAACTCGTTTCTCAGATCCATCAGCAACAATCAGATATCGATAGCTTCGTCGCTGAACAAACGCAAACGCTCAGATTGGAGTTAGAAGCGAGGCAGAGAACGCAAACGTGGTCTTTAGCGTCAGCGGTTCAGACAGCGATTGTCAAAAAGCTTAAACAGAGAGACGACGAGATTGTCCGAATGGGGAAACTGAACTGGGTTTTGCAAGAACGGGCGAAGAGTCTCTACGTCGAGAATCAGATCTTGCGTGATCTCGCTCAGACCAATGAAGCTACAGCTAATACTCTCAGGTCAAATCTTGAACATGTTCTCGCTCAAGTCGACGAGTTCCCGGCGCTGGCTAACGGCGGAGACGTTTTTCATCCTCCGGTGGAAGAGGATGCGGTATCGAGCTGCGGAAGCTGCGACGGTGGTGATGTCACGGCGGTGACGGGAGGATGTAAACGGTGCGGTGAGAGAAGGGCGAGTGTGTTGGTGCTGCCTTGCCGTCACTTGTGTTTGTGTACAGTTTGTGGATCGGCTCTGTTACAGGCGTGCCCTGTATGCGATACGGTCATGAATGCTAGTGTTCATGTCAATATGTCATGAGACTCATCACCATAATTTTTTTAAAAAAAATATTTATTTTTAGTGAGGGATATAATAGCAAAATAAAAGAAATATGACTCTTTTTTATTCTAACCTTTTTTGGGGATATTTAATTATGGAATTGATTTTATTTGTTTAAAGCTTTGTATGATCGTTAGTGATTTCTTCATTCGTACGGAAGTATATTACTCTTTATCTGTTTTTTTCAAAACTTTTGTTCAGAGAAAATCATCCATATGACCATATCTAAAAATTATTAATTTTTAATCAAATTATAAATGTACCTCTGGTTCCAAAGCCTCAGAGTTCTGCCTTTGTCGTGCATCAAGAATAGACTTGGACACAATATCAATAGCAGAGTATATGTGATCATCAAAGCATTATTTATTACGGGTTTTACACAAATTGTAGAGATTCCAAGGCCATAATGGCACTAAGATACCAGATGAAGGTAGACACAACGTATTCCAAGCATGACAAAATGAGTTCTTGTACAGATGGTATAAACGTATACGGTCTTGAAACCAACGAAGCTAAGCTAACAGTTATTAGAGACAAAGTCTATATAGATGGTCAATCCACTTATCACTATTACAAGAAATCACTAACGATCATACAAAACTTTATACAAATAAATTAATTCCATAACTAAATATCCCACAAAAGCTAGAAGCTCATATAGTTTGATTTGGTATTAGAGCTTGATTCATGTAATCAAACCTGACTTATATCAATTCAATTCAAAGTTAGTCAATCGATCATTGTCTAAACATTTCAAAATTAATATTAAAAGAATCATTATCTCGAGAGATATATTAAAGACAAAGTCTTTAACATTAAAATTATAAAATAATATATAAAATAGATAGATCAATCCATTTATAATTAGTTGATTTTAGATTGAAACTCTATCTACTTCAGCAGTGTTTAAGGAGTGATTCAACATTAGTTGTAAATAAAAAATTGAAATCTAGAATGTATATCATGTTTTGTAATTCTTAACGTTGTATACGCGTGAAAATAAAAGAAATGTATAAAAATGAATTGTGGAATCACAGTAAACAAAGGAAGCTCGCGTTTAAAATTTTAAATCTGTAGAACGTCTGGATTTCTTGAAACAACATTAATAGTATATTTGTACATTAAGCAGAAAAACTTAATTCTTAATTTGTTTTCTAATTTTTGGTTAAGATCATGATACAATCTTTCTGGTTTTGAACTTGAAAGCACGTCCTATCTTTGTGCTATAGGATATTTGTTGACATTATTATCGTCATAGATCGTCATTACTATTGATATTTTAAAATATCTATGCTTATTTTCCTGGAAACTTCAATGGAAGCTAAAGATGGAAGCTGCAAAAGACGACATAATAATTGAATTGGGAAACGAAATTTTGAAGAGTCTTTCCAAAACATGTGCGGTGGTCCTTGGCCCTTTACTTCCTCTCTGGCCAATCAATTACATATAACAAAAATAGAAAAGCATATATTGCTCTTAATTTCAGGAAGTTATTGGGTAATTTAATTCGCAGTTAATTGAACAATATTCCTGAAACATCTTTGTTTGATTCACTTCTGGTTACGGATTGTTTACGTTTAAGCTTTGAGATTTATTTTTCACTCAAAATGTCATTAAAGGATTTTTCTAGTTAGTGTATATTTTGTTGTACCTATACAGAAACACACTAATAAATACTGACTTTTTCATTATCTTTTTATTTGTAATTTTGCATATATCGAATTTTATCGATTAACTTTTAAGTAAGAATATGAGCATCATTTTTGGTTAAACAGGAAATACTTTTGCTATTCTATCAGCTGCTTGATTAATATATGATTTCACAAATCGAGTTATGCACAGCGAATTTAATCTCTCCTCCTGATATACCCATTTGAAAACTATTCTTTTCTATGAGAAACTTATGATGTTAATCCTCTAAAGTGGAACTTTCTAAAATGTGGAGTAATATTATAATGTTTGATGTCGCAATCACTAATAATTAAATTGTCGAGTGATGTTTTAACATATCAAAACGTAAATATATTCATATTCTAACACGGATTAAATCTCGCTATCCCAACTATAGAAAGCAGTAGTCTGAGTTTGATACCTTCAACGACATTTGCAATTCGAAATCATTATTATTTGTCGTGTAAACTTTAAAATTGGAGTCGTATCTTGTGCAATGCATATAGACAAAAGACCCCATAATTATTGATACGACCAGATCAGATAATAAAATAAGTGAATTCAAATATATATGTACTATATTTAAGTGCATATCAGAACGCCTATCTGTGTAATTTCGCAATTCCTATGCGGGTGTCCAAGAAACGTTATAATGTCGTAGTCCATATACTTTTATTTTCCCCTCGATTAAATAATGTTTCTGGCAACTTTTAGTGATAAATTTCGACATCTGGTTAGGTGATTGAAAAAAAAGAAAAGGTTAGGTGATTCACATCTTCACTGAACAATATTCACAATTCATTCTGTCTTAGTTAACACTAGTTATTCCTGTTCTCTTAGTCAATACTATAAAAAAAATCGTTTTAAAATTTTAAATTTAATATTTATAGTATTTTTACATGTCGGTGAAATCTTAATAAAATTATTATAATTTGATTAATTGATAATTTTTAATATTATCTACTTTAGTTAGATTAAAAAAATAAAAAGTAAATTATAACCAATTAATATCACTTACCACTTAATCTAAATAATCTTACAATGATTTATAGAAACTAAAAATTGAAATTATAGCAAAAGTAGCAATGGTTGATAAATTCCTTTTTATACTTGTAAACTATGTAATATAATAGACCAAATTTGTATATAAAAAATAATATATATTTTTTTATTTTACATACATAATTATATTCGTATATAATAACTATTAGTATCTTAAAAAATTTAGACATTCTTTACAAATCATTTATAAATATTTATAAACATTTATAAAATTATTTATCATGACTTATAAATGGAATCATTTAAATTAGGAAGCTATGCATGGGTTTTAAACCCATAGTATTAATTATTTATAAGAATTTTAAAATTATTTATGAGAACATATAAATTATCTATAAAATAAAATTATATATTAAAACATAAGTCACTTAAGTTATTTTACTACATGTTTATCATTAGATAAATCTTAAGAAAATTGTTATAATATGACTAGTTAACTTTAATAATCCATCAACTTTTATCAATCACACAAATATAAAGAAGTACCAATTTCGTTAATGTATTATTCTATTGTTTTAGAGTTATAATGTTGTAATAATTACAATCTTAATTGATTTATTTTTTTGCCAGTTTTATTTTACATTATCACTGCACTATTCCATTATGCATACTTATTTCAACTATATTACATATTAGATTAGTATTCATATGTATATGTGAGTGTTATATATATATATATATATATATTGTAACCAATAAAATGAATCAATAAATAAAAAATAAAAAATAACGTCATGTATATAAATAAAACTTAAATAAGAAAACTATTGCAAACCAACTAGGATAAATAAACTTAAGATTTGTTTTCTGTTTTTTTTTTTATATTTTTTATATTCTTATATTTTCTACTATTTGTTTTTTCAGTTAAACTGTGTCACATGTTTTATTTTATTATTTATATTTCTACAAGTTTAGTACTCCGATGTTTATTATTTAGTTACTCATCTATTTTATTTTCGTTGGAACCTTAACTATTCGAACAATTAGCTATATAACATTCAACATTTCTAAACAGAAAACTATTTGAAAAGAAATTGATTTAGGACAAGAAATTTGGAACGGTATATGATGGAACGTTCCTTCCCGAAATGGACATGCCGATGGTTGTTTTGACAAGGGTTGAGGCAGATTGTGCAAAACATGATTACAAGTCGTTATATTAGGTGCCATTGATAGTTTTGGGTGTAAAATTAAGTAACATAATTTGAGCTATGTGGAAGAAATATTGTATGTGTTTGCTGGTTTAGTGTTTAGGGAGAGATTAATGCCTAATGCTCAAAATTCTTCTGGTAATATAAGCAACAAAATTATTTTTTTCACTGAATCTGAAAACGAATTACTGATCATAATAATACTCTCACTACAAAAAGTTCTTGATTATATTGTTCCACCTTTTGCAGGTTCACGTTAAAGTGGTCATCATTTTAACCGCTACTTTTGTACAGGAAAATGTTTAAGCGAGTCTAAATACCGACATAATGTTTGCAAGCTATGACAATCTTCAAACCCAATCAAGTCCATTGCATATCCTCGAAGTCCGTGATCAATTGCAATTGAAATAGCCTAGGGTCACCCTGCTGTTCACAGTAAATATTCAACCAAGAGCAGAAAATCCCTGAACTGATGTACGTAGACGAGAATATAGGCTCATGTATATAACATTTGCTATGACAGTTAACGAGAAAGACAATAAAACTACGAAATATAATGTCTGGTTTTGTATTTTGTGAATGTACTTTAGTGTGGCAAAGAAGACAACATATGATGGGGCTTTTTTTTGCTAAGAAAACATATGATGGGGCTTAGGTGTGAAGCTCCATAAGAATAGATTTTGATTGGACAACATGCAAAACAATATACATTTTATGTTTTGATGGTGCACTCATGGGTATGTAACAAATATATTATCTGTATATTATTGTCCTTCTGAACTTTTCTGTATATTATTGTCTATCATTTTGTTTGACTATATTTTAATTCACATGGAAAAAAGCTTGCCGCATCATTTATATAATTGCTTATAAAATATAACTAAACATTAAAAAAAATTAGGCGGATACTAACGGTTCGACAGTTAGGTGGATGAGTCATGTACACCTCACCAGGTGAGTCCTCATCTTTTGTCTCTTCCTTAATTTCTGGATATTCAATGAAATTTTGTACGAATAAAAATAAATTCAGTTTTACTCAGCATAAATGAATAAAAACTACTCCATTTCTTTTAATATAAGTGATATTCACAAATTTATATATAAATTAATAAAATATATTTTTTATATAATTTAATTTTAAAGATATAAAATATTATTAAAATAAAACATGTTCAACCAATAAAAAAATATTTTGTAATTAATTACAAAATTCAAATAATATTTTAAAATGATAGGAAAAAAATATAATTTAACTTTTCACTCCGCAATAATTTATCAACTAATTAAAAATATAAATTTTAATTAATTATTAGTTTAAACGTGGTTATGTTTATTACTAGATGTCCTTGCTTTTAATAATTAATCAGTGACTCCATATCAAAATAAACACTATTTTCCCTAACCTATAGCAAATAAAAAGCTAATATAGTAAAAAAATATTATATAAATTAATATCTGACAGATTTATAGCACAATAAACTTATATTTTATTTTTGTTTTAAGTTAAAATATTTCAAAATAGAATAATTTAATAATATTTTAAAGTAATGAAAATTTAAAAATTCATATAAATGAATGTTCCTATTAATATCCTTTCTAGGAGCATTACGATCTGCAGCTCAAATGGTATATATTTAATATATAAATACAATTAAAAATATTTAAAATATAATTTCAATGCTACCTGTTGTTCTCGTTATAAAAACTTTTTGGAGTTTTTTTTATAAATTTACTGCATCAAAAGTTTAAAAATTATATAAAAAATTCAATGTGATATTTATTTTTGTACATATACATTCAATTATTATTATAAAATTATTTTCAACTTCATTATTAAACAAAAATAAAATAATAATAACAATAATAATTATAATTATAATAATAATAATAATAATAACTTCTACATGTACTATTTTCAATAGAATACATTTTATTGAAATAACCAATATTACTAATCATGACATTACAATCATAAATTTCGTTTACCTAAGTGAATTCATTCTGAATCATTGATATTGCGTATCCTTGAATAAATTTTGCATTGTGAAAGCAATTTGCTATTTTAAGTGTAAAAAGTTAAAACTTAAAAGAGTTTTAAAATAAATATTTTAAAAATAGTAGTTATTAATTGATCTATAGATTAATTAAATTTTAAGAACCGGCATTATGGTAGTAGGATTCTGTAATGGAACAACCCCTTTCATAAACCTGTACAAAAAATTGTTCTTACGTTTTGTATATCACTTTCAGAGAAATAATATAATAGCCTAAAACCACATTTCAGAATAATATAAGGTCACATTATTCTCGAAGTTAGGCTTATGTATTTATTAAAGTAAATATGTTTAGACTATTTTCTTGAAAAGTCCATAGTATTAAACATTTTATCATCACAAATAAATAATGGTACACTATCATATTCATAGAAAGAATATTGGTTAAGAACTTAAATATACAGTATAATGATTTTGTTGAACAATGTTATAGGAAAGTAGAGTAAAATGTATTTTAAAAAAAAATTGGACAATATAATAATTTTTTAGAACTCTTCTAATTTATAACAAAGACGATACTTGTTATAACCGTCAACTAATTAAGCAAAATGACCACTTTATTATCCGTTAGTTTGATATATAAAAGCTAGCTGTATATTTAGGTTGGACAAAAAAATCTAAATCCAAAGAACCGAACCGAACCGAAGTGCGCGCGGTCCGTAAAGAAGCCTATGATATCCAATGTAAAATGACGTATCTAAAATATCACATGGAAGAAGTACATATAAATCTTAGTTTATCAAATACATTATTTGTATATACTAACTCTTTCATATGAAGTACACAAAAATGATTTTAAGAGAGGCCTAAACCCCCTAATTCTTCTCTATAAATACCAAAACCAACTTGACACAATCACATAGAAACCTTTCATTTACAATTCTTTCTTCCTCACCATCATCTTCTAAGCTATAAGTGATGGCAACCAGAATCAATGTCTTGTTTATCTTCCTATTTATAACGACATTTCTCAATATTTTCAACATAAACCAAGCAAGACAACATAAAAACCCTAGTTCTTCATCATCATCATCTTCCTTTCTTGTTCTTGCCTTGACCAAATCAAGTGTTTCTCTTCCCACACCAAAGTCTCAAACCCAAGAAAGAATCAAGAAGCCTTTAGAGTCATCAACAGGTGCTGTAATGGAGCCGTTGAGAGAAGTGAGAGATGGTTATTTGATAACCTTAAACATCGGAACACCTCCACAAGCAGTCCAAGTGTACATGGACACAGGAAGTGATCTCACTTGGGTCCCATGTGGGAATCTAAGTTTTGATTGCATAGATTGTTACGATTTCAAGAACAACAATCTAAAATCATCGTCAATCTTTTCTCCTCTTCATTCATCCTCATCTATTAGAGCCTCTTGTGCTAGTTCTTTTTGCGTTGAGATTCATAGTTCAGACAATGCTTTTGACCCTTGTGCAATAGCTGGCTGCTCAGTGGGTATGCTTCTCAAGTCCACTTGCTTAAGACCTTGCCCCACCTTTGCGTATACATATGGTGAAGGTGGTCTTGTCTCTGGGATACTAACCAGAGATATATTGAAGGCTCAAACCAGGGACGTCCCAAGATTTTCCTTTGGGTGCGTTGCATCCACTTACCACGAACCTATAGGCATTGCCGGCTTTGGAAGAGGTTTGCTTTCTCTCCCATCGCAGTTAGGGTTTGCTCAAAAGGGATTTTCTCATTGTTTCTTGCCTTTCAAGTTTGTCAACAACCCTAATATCTCAAGCCCTTTGATCTTAGGAGACTCTCTTTTATCCGGCAATCTCACAAACTCTTTGCAGTTTACCCCCATGTTGAATACTCCAATGTACCCTAACAGCTACTACATTGGCTTAGAATCCATTACAATAGGTACAAATGTCACCGTTACACAAGTTCCCTTAACGTTGAAACAGTTTGATTCACAAGGAAATGGAGGAATGTTGATCGATTCGGGTACAACTTACACACATTTACCCGATCCCTTGTACTCACAAATCCTCACAAGTCTCCAATCAACCATCACGTATCCTAGAGCAACGGAGACAGAATCAAGAACAGGCTTTGAACTATGCTACAAAGTCCCATGTCCTAATAACAATCTCACTAGTCTCGAAAACGACGCAATGATGATGTTTCCTTCGATCACATTCCATTTCTTGAACAATGCAGCCTTACTTCTTCCGCAAAGCAACTCGTTTTACGCAATGAGCGCACCTAGCGACGGTTCGGTTGTGAAATGCTTGTTGTTTCGGAACATGGAAGATGGAGACTATGGTCCGGCCGGGGTTTTTGGGAGCTTTCAGCAGCAGAATGTGAAGGTTGTGTATGATCTGGAGAAAGAAAGAATAGGTTTTCAAGCTATGGATTGCGTCACTGAAGCTGTTTCACATGGACTTTACCAAAGTTCGTGAAAGAAGAAAAAACAAAGCATCAATCTTTTGATGAGTTGTTTTTCGAGTTTTTTTTTTCCTGTTTGTTTGTAATGTTTTAAGCTGTTTCGATGTCTGTTTGTGCTTGTTGGGTTATTTTCTTTTGATTAAGTTATGTTTGTGAAATTTATAATTAAGAGCCCTTTTGGGATTAATGATTAGGGTTTTTGAGCTGGAGACCTTAACCAGTATAGAGAATGATCTGGGACTTTTTCTTGTTTTGGTAACTGAATGAGTTGGAACTTATAAGGAACATATCGTCGTGGAACTACATGTATAAGAGGACAAAACTACATGATCTGTTAAAGCATAAGTTTATATTATATGTGTGTCAATATACATATACATATACTGACATATACATATACTGATTATAAATATTGTGTCAAACATATAACACATGAGGATTTGTATTCTTGAAAAAACCAATTTTATTTTAGCGTTTTCGGCTATACCAATTTGCAATAGTGTACTTACATCAACTTTTATTAGTTTCACTATGCATTGTGTCATTGTAAATTTAAAATAGAAAAAATAGAAAGGCAATTCTCAATCTCTCTGAACTAAATAACATTATATTTACGTGTGAAATAGTAAATTTAAAATAGAAAAATAAAATGGTAATTTTGGTTTATAATCTCTTCCATTAGGTATCAAAAGATGTAAAATAGTCCCATCATCATCGTCCAATACGAAGTTATGAATTTTTAGTTTGGTCACAAACGAATTCATGAACTTAGTAGGACCAATATATATATTAAATAACAAAAATGCAGTTTAGTAAATTAGGAGTTCACCGTTAAATTCTGTTTGTTATGGGTGCTTTGTAGAATTATTAATAAATACAGGGGAGTCTCGTAATTTTAATACTCTTGGGGGTTCCTCACAAGTCACAAGTATCGTGCCGTATAATATTTGTTTCTTTTGACTTTTCTCTCCTTTATTTTGCTTTCGTCGTTCGTCGAGAGAGCAATAGATTAGATTTGGTTGTGTGTTTTGACGGAGAAGCTTCCTTCCCTCTCTCCTCTCGTCCTTTGGAACTTTTCGTCGTCTTGCGATTGTCAACAACGCGTTTCTCTCATCTGCGATTTCTCGAGCTTCAGATCAACAATCATGGCCGCCGCTGGAAACAAGAACATCAACGCCAAACTGGTCTGTTTTTTAATCTTAATTGTAAAATTAGATATAGATTCTTTCTGGGTTCTTCTCAAATCGTGAAATTTTGATTGGATCATTGATCTCCGATGTAAAATTATGTTTCCAGTTTGGGGGAATTTCAATCGGATTAGATTCTCTTCCTCTGATCTCATAGTTTCTAAAGTTGCATGCTTTATCATTATGAAATTAGGGTTTGGAGTAAAGGTTGTATCTTTCTTGAATTGCGTGTTGCTACTTTGTTTGTATCTCTTTGTGTGCGTGTTTTATCTTGTAACTATATGATGATTTGCTTATGGGATGTTTGTAGTATCTGAAAAGTATGATTATGACCATTTTGATCATCCTTTTAACTAAAGCCCTCTTTGTTAGTGGTATGTGACTTTTGTTATAGAGTAATTAAGGTATGGTTAGGGTGTTTTTTTTAATGAGTTTTAGTGTTTCACTTTATTGATTAGGCTTTGATTTTTCTTTCTATGTTAGTGTTTTTTCCTTTCTGCATTAGTGTTATGATTAAGTTGTATTAAGACCTGTATAAGGGTCTCTATTGATTAATTATAAATCAACTTCCAAGAATTAATTTTAATCTAGGCTAAGGGTTTCATATCAGTTACCTTCTGTCGCAGAAGACTATTTCTGTTCCATTCCTTTATTATTGTTTTGGTGCTTAACTTGGTTAAGTTTATTCAGGTATTACTTGGAGATGTTGGGGCAGGAAAGTCAAGTCTTGTGCTTCGGTTTGTTAAAGATCAGTTTGTTGAGTTCCAGGTTGGTGGTGGAAATTCTCACTATTTAGTCTTTTTTTTTCTAGAGGTTTGGATCGCATTTCTGTGAGCTCATTCTTGAGTTTTTTTGATACAGGAATCAACCATAGGAGCAGCTTTTTTCTCTCAGACATTGGCTGTGAATGATGCAACCGTCAAGTTTGAGATATGGGATACAGCTGGCCAGGAACGTTACCATAGCTTGGCTCCTATGTACTACAGGGGTGCTGCTGCTGCCATTATTGTCTTTGACATTACCAATCAAGTACGAATTGTATCTAGTCAAGAACGCACTTAACATTGCTGATCAGCAGTGCAATAGAGGTTTTGCTTAACTTATGTTTCTATTGTAACAGGCGTCATTTGAGAGGGCGAAGAAATGGGTTCAGGAACTGCAGGCACAAGGTTAGAGAAATCGCTGACTAATGGCTTAGATTTTGTATATAGATTACTAGTTTATTATATCTAGTTTCTATATAATGGGATTGTGACTCTCTATATTGTTGTTGTCTTGTCAAAAAAGGTAACCCTAATATGGTGATGGCTCTTGCTGGAAACAAAGCTGATTTATTAGATGCAAGGAAAGTGTCTGCAGAGGTAACTATGGACTCTCAGCTTTTGCATATCTGAGCTGTGTTGTTAAGTAGCTCTTTGATTGATAGTCATAACATTGGTGGTCATTTGCACAGGAGGCAGAGACATATGCACAAGAGAACAGCCTTTTCTTCATGGAAACCTCAGCGAAGACTGCAACAAATGTCAAAGACATCTTCTACGAAATTGGTGAGTCAATTGTTTTACATTCAACAAAGCAAATTTCAAACAATTGTTTTTTTTTTGTTGCTTTACGACTAAACTCATTTGGCTCTTTCTTTGCTCAAAACGCTACAGCAAAAAGGCTACCACGTGTGCAGCCAGCAGAAAACCCAACAGGAATGGTTCTCCCAAACGGTCCAGGAGCTACGGTAGCAAGCGCATCATGTTGTGCGTAAGGGAGAGAAAGAGAGAGAGAGGGACATCTTGATTAGTCACGGTAGATCTCTCTTCATCTTATCTTGACATTGTCGCTTTGCGTTGCTTTTGCATTGACAACAAAAGTGTGTATCCAAATGATATTTCATCTAAAGATATTTTGTATTTGAAAGAGGTTTGGATCTCATATGTAATTAGATATCATAACTTACTGTTTCTGCGTGTGTGTTTGCTTCTATATATTTCCATTTTCTGTTTTGTCTAATTCTCTAAGGTTGTCTGTGTCTCGATGAAACACAATGTTTATGGAGTAACAATAGAGATTGTTTATTTCAAGTTTCAGAGAATAGAACATATCATCATTCTTGATTTCTTGTTCATCTGAGCTTCATTGGAGGATGTTTACACTAATATAATAAAACCTTGAGCAAGTAAGTAGCTCAAGTTATTTGAATCTTGGAGTAGCCATAGAACCAAATTACGTTTCCTTGGAGCACTTTCTGAATTCTCTGTTCATGCGGAATCACCCGTAGCCTTAGGCTAGACAAGAAAAAAAGTGCAGAGTTTTGGAATCTAATGGACACTACATCTCGGTCTCTGCAAACGCACACAATTTCTGAGAATCTGGGTGGGTTTTTCTGGGCGGTCGTGGTCGCTCGAATATAGAGTGAAATGAGAGGTCTTTGTACGAGAAGAAAGTTGAAGTTTTTAAGAAATTTAGCGTTACAATAAAGAAGCAGCATTTGCTGCTGTCGTATAAGAAAGTTCAACGTAGTTTTTGTACGAGAAGAAAGTTGAAGGTCTTCCATTTTGGTGCTGTCGTATCTTTCAAGATTATCCAAAATTTACTTATCTTTATACTTCAAAATAAAATTTGAAAATTTCAAAAATTATTTAAAATTATAATTTTTTTAAAAAAATTGTTAAAATTTTTATTAGGAGTAATATTTTTGATTAAAATGAGTATAGTTTGGATATTAAAATGACCACAATGTTATTTTTATGAAATTTTTCCTATAAATGAGCACAAGTAAACTGATGAATTCTTAGAGCATGTTCAATGGGAGAGACCCTATTGTGTCTCTTATGTAATATTTAATTACTAAATTTTTGTTAAGAGATTTTGTTAAAGTATTTTTGTTTCTTTGCTCCAATGATAAAACTCCATTAGGGGTTCTTAAAAAAAAACACTTGTGCATGTGTGTGTCTGTGAATGTTCCTTTTCTTCTTGTTGTATTTAACAGCTATTGATTGAAAGCAAACTCTTACCTCTTGGTTGAACACACAGAAACTCTAGTTTGTTTGTCCCAGCTTGTTAGATCATCAGAGTAATTCGCCTGTACCTGCAACAATAGAGATATGTTCTTGAGACAAACAGAACAAGAAGAAGGTTGGTCAGGTCTAGCATTGTGATCAGAAACGACTCTGAGCTTTGGATTCTTCACCACGTTGCGTTTTCTCCTCGGCCCAAAGCACGAGCAACACACCATTGTTTTCAAAAATTCGATCTTTCAGGTGAATCTACCTAAGGTGACGACACTCACGAAACGCCTATCAAACAAGACACACACACATACACAATAAGAGATCAATGGAAGATTCAAGTTTCATAGAAAACCAATTTGATACCGTTGCGTCGGAGATAGCTTTCAACTCATCAACCTCAAACAATCCTTGTCTCTTGATCGAAACCGATCGATCAAATCTTCTTCTTCGACGAGAATCCACACCGCACGAGCGACGGCCGGCGAGTTTCTCCTCTTCTCTCCTCTCCTTGTGATGATAACTCAGTGAGAATCTCTTCATCTTCCTGCTCCTCAATTGTGTTTGCAGGAGACAAACCGAGAGAGAGAGAAAAGAAGAACAGAGACGAGAGAGAGGGCAAAGAAACGGAGACGAGAGCAAAGCGACGCCTCTCCTCTATCCAATTATTTTATGACACCTGTCTCTAAGAGACGTCCCTTCGCTTGCTTAATTAAGAGACGCATCTTGAGTTAATATTTTTTTTTCTTTTTTTTTAATCCTAATTAGTCTAAGAGCCCATGTTAAGAGCCACCTATAAACATGCTCTTAAAGCGTCAAGAAATATAAAAATATTAAAATAAAAGGGCAATTCTCTTAAATAGTCCTTTTTAAGTTTTTGTCACAAAAATAGCACTCGAAAAATAAAATGACTAAAATAGATTTTTTTTTTTGAAATTTTGATTTTTTTTTAATTTTTTTTTTAAATTTGAAACCCTAACCCCAAACCCACCCCTTAACTCTAAACCCTAAAGTCCAAATTAGTTAACCCTAGGGGTATAAATGCATATAAATGATTTTTTTAGCTTCTAAAAAAAACATTTTGGTCATTTTCTTCCTTAAAAACTATATTTGTGACAAACAAACTAAAAGTGGCTATCTAAGGGAATTACTCAAAATAAAACTATTAACTATTTGAATTGTGCAGACTTTTCGTTTCATAAATTGCGTAGATGATTATAAAAAAAAAAAAAAAACTAACACCCCTTTGTATAATCTCAAAAACACTCTTATACTACTACATTCCAAGTTTTAAGTCACATTTGATCAACAAATTTTAATCTATCTTATAAAAACTCAAAACATTTAGTGATATATAAAATATTATATGGTCGGAGTAATATCAGTCCAACGTTGAATATTAATAACTGGAAGTCTTAAACATGTAGCAAATTAAACCATAAATTCTCTTCTGAGACAATTTTCAAGCTGAAAATCGGATTATATATCCTCACCTGAAGAAACCCACCCGTCTGAAAACTCCAGGTCTTCCTTTGAAGGCTTGATGGGTTTCTTAGAATTTCTAGTCATAGACGAAGGATCTCCCCTTCCCACAGATTCATGGTTGCCATATCTAACTGGAAAGCCATCATATGTAGGTCTCCTCTCGGGGAATCCTGAGCCATAACTAAGTCGAACTTCCGGGGTATAGAGGTCTTTCTTTGAAGGCTTGAGGGGTTTAGAGTTAGTAGAATCTCCCCTTCTCGCAGATTCATGGTTGCCATATCTAACTGGAAAACCGTCAAAGCCTACTGCGAACTCATTAGGTGGACTCACTAGGTTTCCCTTTGTAACCTTCAAGGCTACCTTAGAACTCTTTGTTGTCTTTGAAGAACCTTCTCCTCTTTCGACAGGCTTGTTTGTAGAAGAATTTGGGGTTTGCGCCGAGGGAATCATGTCTTGTAGCATTTCCAATACGTTCTTGACAATACTGTCGATGAACTCACTCTCTGTGCTGCTGCTAAAACTAATTAAAAAGGCAAAACGGGACACTCCAATTATATTAAAGTTCACCAGTAATCAAATTAGCATATTCTTAGCATATCTTTTTTTTTTTGGAACACTTTTGTTTTGGAAACACTTTCTTCTTACTATATCTATGAAGTGAATATATCATTTGAACTAACCAAATAGATATATAAGTTAGGAGTCTCACATTTAGAAGCGTAAGAAGTTTAATTTAATATGAAATAGATGCACTAAAAAGTAAACTGAGTTTGACATAGAAATTCACACGTTTTGACATGGACCAATTTAATCTCTATGAACTTGGGGAAGTAGCTATCACTGATGAAGTATGCGCAGTCCAATAGTATTGAAAAATTTAATTGGAAGATTAACTCTATAATTAAGCCCTAAAATATGGCATTTAGGTGGAGTTTTGAGAAATTATTTTTCATCACAGTATCCAAACGCAGATTTCAAAGAATCTATTGCAATGAAAAATTAAATGTGGTCAGATCAAGAAAAAGAATATTATTACCCGTTATTATCTATGAACGGAAACCCAAGCTTACAAGATATACATGCCAACGCCTCTTTCCATTTACCGATCTGCGGAGACTGATGACTCTCAAGATTGGAGCCAAATTCTTCAGTAAGATACTTCACATTGTCTGTAGTCACATTGTAGAAGATGGGAAGCACCTTGTGATAGAGAGAGTATGTAATATTCCCTAAGTTAGTATATCATCTTCTTAAGATGTGTATATCTACACTAACAAAACTGGTCTGGTTCTTAACTCAATATATGTTCTTATATATATATAAAGAAAGAAAATATACTTATATATTAAAATGGTGATAGATCACACCTTGAGCTTGCCTAGATCTGCACGTTCTTTTATCTTCACAAGTTCATCCAAGCACCATCTTGATTCCGTGTACCTTTTCGAGAACACAGCTAGTGCTATCTTTGACTCCTGGATCCTATTGAAAAGATTGCTTAAATCTTCACCTTTTTTCTCCTGCTTGTCTGTGAAGAAGTTTATCTCATTCCTCTGAAGGGCCTCCACGAGATGGCTGATGAAGTTTTTTCGAAGCTCATCTCCACGGAAATTGATGAAAACTTGATGTTGTGGTGGAGAAGGGACTTTGCGGTCCATTGGAGAGTTAGGATACAGATCTTTTACCAGAAGAGTAAAGAACTAAAGAAGAGACTAGGGTTTATTGTGGAGATGGTAGGCTTTTAAAATTCAAAAAATGTATATGCGTAGCCGTCAACTTTGAAAGGAGAGATAGTCATCAACACTCATTTTAGTCTTTCTTTATTATATATATATATATATATATATATATATATTAAGAACAGTACAATAAAAGACTTGAGAGATGCACAAATTAATTTTCTTTATATACACTTACTAGTTTTATTTATCTTAGTAGGAAATGTCGACATGAAAATAAAGAAATCGATGCCTAAATAACATCAGACATTCCGGTTATTAAACCGAGTGTGAGAGAAAACGCATTTTAAGAAGAAAAGGAGTGATAAACAGGCAAGTTTGAAACTGTGCCTTAATAATAAAAGAAAACTTAGATAAGTTACGTAATTACAGTTACATGCATCTTTAGATAGAAAGCACGGTAATACCGTTAACATACTGACGTGAGTAGAACGATAAATAATGAACCTTGTGATCTAAATGATGCTTGACTTTAAAGTGCATTGGTTGAGTATAGAACCAATGCATATTACTGAAAATTTTTGAAGATCTAGTAATAATTTTTAGAGAAACTACCGACCAGAACACGCATATTTATAACATAATAAAAAAGTACAAAGTAAAGGAGATTACTTTTGTTAATGTGGCTCACATGGATAGACATCATCTTGTCTCGTTGGTTCATTGCATTGGATTAATTTTTGTATTCGTAGGCACATCTTGATGGCATACTAAACAAAAATAATTGCTTCTCTATTTATCAAATATGAACAGTCTACGCTATTTATTCTGTGTTGCTGACATGTGGAGTTCTGTAAAAACATTTGGTAAGTAAATAAAACTAATTAAAAAAAAAAAAAAAGACTAAACGAGTAGCAAAATAAATGTTAACGTTCTATTTTACTACTTGCCTTTGATATCATCGCTTTGTTTCCTCTCCGGTCTCTGCTGTCTGTCGTGAGATCGGAAGAGGCTCTCATTTCTTTCTTTTCTTTCCATTCTCAACTGTTTTATCCATGATTCGAGAAATTGTAGGTTTGGTGGCCCGTCTAAGGTTTTCTGGTATGGTTGTGTTCATTTCTTCCGGTCAAAGAAGGTGGCATTTTGAGGATCCAGTCGTCTGTTCTATGCCGTTAGTTGGAGGGTTTGTGGTGATGAAGAAGAGTTGTTGCCTTGTTGGCTAGACGCTTGTTCATCACCTTATAAGTTTTTTTCCTGCTGAGCAAGGCAGTTCATAATGTTTTGCATCACTTCTGTCATGGTCGGGCTGTAGCTGCAAGTTCGTTTCTGTTAGTCAAACCATTGGGATTCATGCTGATCTTGCTAGCACTGCTTTGTATAGCCCTACGATGAACATTAAATGTTGAATTTGGTCGGATTGAATTAAAAAAAAAAAGATTGTGAGTTATTTCAAATGCATTATTATTGATCATATGAAAGAGAGGTTACAATGTGAGTTATGAACAAGAGAGAAATGAGTCGGCACTCGGCTGAGCGTACCAGAAAAGTATAAGTCAACGAGAACGAGTTAAAAAAAAGTAAAACATTAATTTCTAGCCAATGGTCTCTGTAATAAAGTCTGAATACCCCTCCTTGTCTCTCTTGTCTTTCTTTTATACATAAACATCTTCCTCGCTTTGTCCTAAATCGGTTTGACATAATGAATCTGACCAAGTTTAATGGGCCAAGCATCTGAGTTGAGTCTCTCTTATTGTTTTTCTTTAGTTTAAGTTTGGTATGTGTGGCAGGTTGTCCATGCAGCTTGGGATAAGGGAGTTCTCATTGGCGGAGAGAATGAGATTACTTGTTTCGATAGAGAAGGTTGTATGAGATTAACCTAACCGAAATGGCTAAACCGAGAAACCATCGAGATAGCTATCACTTCTCCTCCTTCACTTTATCGCCAACCTTCTCCTCTAGTTCAAGGATCTACTTGCTTGGCAGATTTGGGCTACTTAATAAAACGCATGCACAATGAGGATTTACCTGCAAACACAATCTTTTGTGCATGTCTACATTGCTGAAGTTGTTAGTTCTTACAATACGCAGCGGTTGGAAATCAAAACCGAGCAATAGAAATTTGTTTGACTTTGAAACTTCAGTAGACTGAATGTTTTTGTCTTGTGTTCTCAGGGCCTATGATCTTTTTTATATGTAAAGCGTATACACACTGTTATACTAGTTGATGATAAACTAACCACTCCTGGAGTTTCTTAGGTCTAAATCTCATCCATTTTTTTAACTCGCTTTTCATGCGAGTTTTAGTATCTGCCATAAAGAAACAGATACTCATCACGTTATCAATACCAATGCATACACAAAAAGAAGAAGCTGAAAGTCCATTAACATAATCAAGGTAAAACTCAGAGATTCTGATGAATCACTTACCTTCGAAAAGGAGTTGAATTGATCACACTGAATCTAACTATCAAACAACCTAAGCCAATGTAAAACCCTAGAGATGCTCAAAACCCCATTAAACATTTATAGGATTTACAGAGTTTTTACATCAAAAATCTACAACCTTTAGAAACAGAGTGGGGGGAGGGGGGGGGGCATCACACACATCTAATTGAATTACAAAAGATTGAATTTTTGAGAAACAAAGAATACAGTTTTCTAGAACTAAATATTGAATCAAGCAAATTACACAGACTTTTTAACAGAAAGAACTTACACGAACCTACACAAGCCAGATCTGAAAGTTGGAAACTTGTTACTATTCACCTCGGGCTCCGATTCAGTTGATGGAAGGCAGGATCCGATCCCTGCTCACAAGCCAACCGTGAATAGCCACGTGGCGGTGTCAGCCAATCAGTTCCCGACCTGCACCAAGCGAATCCGAGACCGCCGATAACTTTTTTTCCTCCATCCATCCAATTTTCGGAGTTCTCTCTATCAAATATCGAAATAAGTCAGCGAACTTTGATGTGTATTTAATGAGAATAACAGACCATTCACTAATTGACGCGTGTATATTGGAAATCTTCCCTTCCGCACATTCTTGTTTCCAGAACAGCACGCGACCTGCACGTGACTCCCCCTGACCAGAAGATCTACTAGACATTGTTGTTTTATTCGGTTCACTTTGGTTTAGTTTGGGTTTTAGAATGCAGGTTCTAATCAAAGAAATTGGTTCGAACGTTGAACCGGAGTTTTATATCGGTTCGGATCAAAAATCTATGATTAATTTACATAAACTTTATATTAATGTTATATATGTTTTAAGTATATTTATAATTAATAATACGAACTTTAGTGTGTCTTGGTTTATACAGTATAAACTTTTTGTACCATTTGGATCAACTTATATTTATATATCACATTATTTATCATATCACACTCCGGTTCGGTTGACCCGATTATGTTTGGCTACACTATAATAGTTACATTCACAAAGAAAAGCTTTGATGGATATGCAAGTATACGCGCAAATTTTAACTAACTTAACTAAAATAGTTCACAATCTCTGGCGGCGAAGGAACCGAGACACCGCCAACTAAAGCCAAGACCGAGCCAGCAGTGCTAAAAACTCGTGGGACCACCACTCGAGCAACTCTCGGTAGTGTTGGATAAGTAAGAGTACCAACGATAAACCAGTTGAGGCTCATCAGAGCAACTGCATCTAAAGCCGGTTTGTTCTTAACCGTTGAGAAAAACTGAACCACACTTCTCAAAGAGATACCAACCACAGTGAAGAGTGCTCCTATAAGTGGAGTACACAGCTCTTTTTCTTTGGCTCCATACATTACTACCCCCACGACCAGCGCCAGCATCGCACTGAATACGCTTCTTGAAACCGCAACGCTTCTCTCTAACCCAAGAACTCTTGGTGTTAGCTCTTCGTCTTTTGGGATTGTTGCCTTTGCAAATGGGTAAAGAGGTGATTCGACCGATGTAAACTCGGGTTCTCCCTTTGACTTATAAGGGATGTTCTTTGGCTTTGGTATGCTTTGGACTTCACTAGGTTCTTCCTCTGCTTTAACTTTGCCTTTCATGCTCACATATTCTTTTCCGCAAGCTTCCTTTAACTGAATATTTTCCTCCTTAAGTTCTTTCAGCTATCAAAATACGTTTTAGAACATTTCTATTTGGTTATGAGAAGATTGGTAATATTTTGGTTTTGGTACCTCAGCCTCTAGCTTTTCGATTCTTGAAATGGCTCCATCGTGTTCATCTTCTAGTTCATCTAACTCCTGTTCCATGAGTCGATATTCTTTTATTGCTGCCCGAAGATTCTCTTCTATTTCTTTTCTATTCACTTCAAGACTCTCCAGCTCATACCGCAACTCATAAAGACTCTGCTCAAGCTGAAATTTACAAAATCCCCCTTCAAAAATACAAGAAGTATTACTAAACACAAGAAATGTTTTGTAAACCGAAACGAACCAGTTTTTCCCTTGGTATAGACGCGAGGAAGCGAATTGGAAACGTAAAGAGGAGAACAGAACCCCAGATTGTGCCCCACAGAGCTCTCCAGAACATACTTAAGTTGAACCAAATAGCAGAGCTCACAATATCGGTAGACACAAAGGTTGTAACAAGAGCTGTTCTAAGACAGAACACACATGCAGATATGCAGAAAAACAAAGGTCTGGTGATTAGATATACTGGAGATGAGATCAACCCAGAAACCAAACCTCCGAGATCCATTTTTTTCTTCACCGTCAACAACATGAAACAGCACGGAACCAAGATGATTCTAGTTCTTATAGCAGCTGCAACAAAACTCCCATAAAGGAAAGGAAAGATTAAAAAGCTTACCTTATTTAGGCAAAGAGTAAGAGTAAATGAGAAGAAGTTGTAGGGACTGAGACAGAGAGAAAAGCAAAGGAATATTGATAGGGAAAGAGACAGAGATGTGGCAGGCAGAGGAGAGCCATGGACGACACGTTGAATGTATTTCTCAGGTTATTTGGATTTTGGATAAAGATCAGAATTTCTTTAAGATTAAAATATTATGTTTGAAGAAAAACAGTACAAAATTTTTCCTGAAGTAGTTAATCTGCTGAACAAAGAAAACCTTTGGACACGTTAGCAAGGGAGTTTTCAAAGGTGATTTTTAAGGTTTTGAAATTTCTCTCTCACGTTATCGATTCTGGCGGCGCCACCACTGGAATTATAGTTATGTTACCGCCGAAAAAAGCGGAATCACCTCGGACACAAGCAACACAATGGAGACAAAGCATAAGAATTTGGCTAATGGTTCATGGGTCAAAGCAGTTGAAAACCGGAAAACTTTTCAAAGCATGAGTTTCATACTACACTAGGCAAGTTCAAGTCAACTTAGTTTAAGACACTTACAAATTTAAAATATAGATATTTATAGAATTTGTTACAAATTTTTACCTAAATTTCCTAAAATTTTAATCTAAATTTGCTAAAGTTTTCACCTAAATTGATCCTATATTTTATTTAAGATACCTGACATAAATCAAAATTTTTATCACCAAAATTGTACATGTTATAATAAGTTTTTATCAAACTATATCATTCTTTTTTTTTAAATGAATATAATGATAATATATAAGTAATTTTGAAAAAAAAATCACTTTACAAATAATGTCTAAGAGATAGTTAAAATAATAATTCTCATTAATATTAACTTTAATAGATTTTTTTGATCAACTTAAACTTTAATAGATTTATAGAAACAACTAAATCTTAACTTTTTGAATAACAAAAAAAATTGTATAGAATTATCAAACGAGTAATTCTAGTTTAACAATCATTATAAATCTAACTCCTACTAACACACCTTTGGGTTTTGTTTTTAATATGTAAATTATTAAGTGTTAAATTAACAAAGCATATTGAAGAATATATAATTAAAGATTTGAATATACCAAAAGGTTCATAGTACTTTTCGTTTCATTGGAGAACAAACAACATTCTCTCTAGAGGCTAAAGCTCATCAGACAGAAAAAAAAAACATGAACTTGCCAATATGATATGCCACCAAATCTTGAGATATTGTAACCAGAAAACCGTTTTCTTTTACCTAAAAAAAAACAGGATTCATAAACGGCAGTAAAGAGAAGGATGTGTGAGTGACCAGCAAATCCATTCTTAATGAAAGCAGAAATTCAGAAATGAGTGTTTCTGCCTCGGCCTCTCCCACCAGAGTAGTAACCATAACCCGAATTCGAGTAGTTGTTGTTGTTGTAATTATTATTATTATATCCGCCTCTGTAATTGGTCTGTGCAGCGAGATATGCACCCTGGCCCGGTTGTGGTTGAAGTGGCATTTGAAAATGGTTACCATATGCCTGAAATAAGAACAAAAAGGTCCATAAAATAAACATGATATGCAATTTAAGAAAGTTTCACAACTTTGGGTTGGTGAATATACATAAAAAGGATGAAACAAACCTCAGAATCTTGTCTCATGTGCTCCGGAAACTGGCTGTGTTGTTGTTGTTGTCCGCCTCTTGCCACACGGTCAAGTGGATTGCACGAGATTGTATCGAAAAAGTCATCTTTGTTATAAGCAGGCTGCAACAAAGCAAATAAGACTGCTGGTTGAAACATAAAACCGTATCATATTAACTAAGATAACGTCAACGACTTGAGAATTAGATCTTCATGAGACTTTGGTAAAGATAGAAATGAATACCTTTGCCTTCCCTTCTTCGCTAGGCTCAACTACAGTTTCTTCCCTGTGATTGATTTGATTGTTTTTACCGAGAAAACCCCATAGTTCACTCTTATTGAACTTTTCGTTCATTGCCTCGAAATCAAATTCTTCAGTGAACTCATTGCTAGAACTAGGGATCCGAGACTGCAACACATTTGGAACCAGAAAAAAACAGATTAGAAACTATAGCCTATATTGCCAAAAAAAGGAACCAAACAGCAATGGCACTTGGTATATGTAGCTAAATGATCACTGCTAGCGACATCATGAATCTAATGTAACCATGAAGAAATTTTCACAATAACCATTAGAAATCATGCATATGTTTGATAATTACGAAAAAAATAACAGAGATAGAATATAAACAAAAGAGACCTGATGAGCTGAAACCGAAAGAGGCAGCATTGGCGCTTGATATGTGGTATCAAGACTTCGAGATGGCACACCCATTGATGCCGAGTTAGTTGCACCAAACATCTCTTGACGACCCCTATTGAACATCTGCCTAGACTGCAGTAGTGGCTTCATGTCAGAAAATGACTGAGGCGAGTTCGAAAACGGACCAGGAAATACAGGAGCTGAGCCAGAAGCCATAGCTGGTAAATTATAAGGTATCGATCGGTTATGATGGTTAGACAGAGAGTCATAAACACCATTACCAACAGCCTTGGGTGCAATGGGGTAACTGTTCTGAATATATGGAACAGAAACCTGTGCTTCAGAAAGTGGAGTACGGTGTTGAGCTTGACCAAGAGGAGAAGGGTTAGAAGAGTATGCTTGATCAGAAGCAACGTCGTGCGTACGAGTAACACCCTGTGATGTATCATCTACTAATCCCATAACTGGTGAAGCAGACATATCTATAATCTGAGGATCATTGTGCTTCGTAGAGGAAGATGATGAAACTGCCTGGTGCATCATATCAAGAGACACACCAGTGGAAGGCAATTTGTTTCCTTGCACAAAAGAAGGCATGGGCATAGACAGACCAGCATTACTTTGAGCAGCCTGAAAACTATTTTCTGAACTAATAAGGCTTTCTCTTGATTCTGTCAAGCTACCAGAATTAGATGGAGGAGGAGGCTGGAAGCCTAAAGGGACTGGTGAATGTTGTGCTCCTCTCCCCAAACCATAACCACTATCATATCCAGAAGGCGGAGACCCCATAGCTGGCTTAGCATGAGAGGACTGTAAACAAGAAACATGGAAATAAGAGAATGAAGAAAATCATGCAATCATTATCCAATCTTTACCTGATTAACGTCACGCTGAATCTCCTGTCTTGGTTGTGGAGATGGAGAAGGGTTCACTTGCAGATCCTGAATACACCAAACAAAGTTTTTAACAGTGAATTAGTTATCTAAATGCACCAAACATTAACATGTATAAGAAGGTAAAGAGTTTGAAACAGTAACCTTAATGTCACTTCCTCGGAAAAGAATGTAATCGTAAACTGTATCAGATGGTGGAACTTGCGGCCCATTTTTCTTCCTCCCCTCAGTTCCACAAGATCTTACTGCAAAACCATTATTATCACTCTCACAAGAAAGGAATCAGAATCTGAAATGGTAACTCCAAACGCAAACAAGATCTACTTAGCTTCCCAGGTTACGAATACACAAGCATGAACGTGTAAATCTGCGTTTGCGAAACCTAGAATACAAAAATCGCGATAGTTTTTTTTTCGAATCCGTACCGTTCTTGAGACCTAGCGTGGAGTCATTGACGTTGAGATGGTCGAGAATGCCTTGGTAACGGATCTCGGAGTTAGAAATTAGACTGATGAAGCTTCCTATGAACGTATCGCCTAGCGACGGAGATGGCGACGGCGAGGAAGATTGGGAACTCTCACTCGCCATTTCAGCGGGAAAGAAACGATGAAGAAGTGGAACGAATTAGAGATTGTAATCGATTAGGGTTCCTTCCTGTTACAATGTTGAATTTTTGAAAAATCTCCCGTCTCGACTCTTTCTCGGAACCGTCGTGGCTCGAGGTCGTCTCCGTCGTGATTTTAAAAGCGGGGAGATCTCTGTGCCGTTGGTCCATCTTTGAGACTATTTGGGCCTTCTCGAGGCCCAGTTTCCTTAAGCTCGCAATTGTTTTTGAAACATAATGATGTGTTCGTTTACGTAGTAAACCACTAAAAATTGGATCAGTCCGATTTACGAATACTTTCGGTTCGCTAATTAAATTAGGACAAGACTTTGGAAGAGTATGTTAAGTTATTTCCCACGATGCTTATGACAAGAACGTGAAAGATTGTGATGATATCAAAAGTTATGGACTCAGCCATCCTAGTACCGATGTGGATCATATGGTTCCCTCGACATCTTGTGTTCTCTTTCTCTTAGTGTAGGTTATCTATTCTCCTAGGGTGAAGCAACTTCATTTCATCATGGTTTTCACTTCCGAGTGGTTTGGATCCCAGAGTTCAATAAGTTTGGCTCTCTTTGCCCTTTCATCTACACATCCCATGCAGTAGTTTCAATACTGAAGGAGAGTGGGACGCTTGTCGCCAGTAGCGGTCCTGACTTTATGAAGACCAGAAGCTACTTTAAAAAAAAAGCTGGTGATAACCAATTCACAGTTCGAATTCAGAGCGTATGGATACTAATTTTTCTAACAATACCAATAGATTAATGAATTTTTTAGAAAAATTGGCCAAAATTCATTTTTTTTTTAAGGTTGAAAGTTCATGTTTCTATAGCTTTCTATTAGGGCCGGGCCTGCTTGTCGCTCTTTATCCACATCAAAACTCAACCAAGAAGCAATGATGAAGTCTGATCCTGAGCTAGTCACTTGACTATGTCGTCTTATGGATTTCGAGTAAATTGGTTGTTTGTTTGTACCGATTTTACATAATTTTCGTGTTTGTAATTTGCATTATATTCCTTTATAGAGGATTTTAGGAGTAAAATTTTATTTTTAAAAGAAGTTTGAATACACTTTTTGACTTTTTTTGTTCCCTTCCTTCAGTTGATTGCACTCAAACTTCAACTGAATTTTGCGGGTTAAAATCTACGGGAGGGCTTACAGTGACTGCATGACAAGCCTGGTAGCGGAGCTCGTGTTATTCGTTGACTTCTTGCATGTTTTGCGGTCCAATGTTCTCCATCTCATGTGTCAACACTTGGTGAACTTTTTTTCTTTTCATATTATTAATTGAATATGGTAAGTTGAACCTAAATTCGATTAAGATGTAAATGGTGGTGAATAGATTTGTCACTTACCCTTTGTCATTGGTTTTTATGGATATTTTATACTAACGAAAAAGCTATAAAAAATACCGGACAACAGTTTAAAAAACATGTCTCAGTAAGACGTGTCCATAATCTATAAGACTTGTTGGATTGTGCTTTTCATTTTCTAACTTAATGTTCTATTAAGCTTCTTTAAAACTGCAACTATTGTAATCTTTTATGGATATCCACTAAGTTAATTTTTATTAACTCTATGATCTTAAAATAATATTGGTTACCATTATTTTAATGTATAAAAATGGTTCAAAAACGTTCTAAGTTCAGAATTGTATCCATATTGTTTACAAATTCTAGTTTGGTCGTTACTAGATTTTTATCGTGCGGAAAATCAAAGGAAAAAAGTACTAGTTTACAATTTGTATGAATTTCATGAACCTGCTTATCTATATGGATTAAACATATTTCTAATTATTTAATCTTGATTAGATATTTTTGGCGGGTGTGTTGTGCATTTGTCCTTGGTTAATTAATTTATTCAATTATTTAAATCGTGGGTTACAGCCTATTAATCAACCAATATATATAGTTATGTACAGTCACTTCTGCACTTATACAGACTGTCTATTCTTCACAAACACAAACAGTTAAATAGAAAAATATGTTTAATATACTTTAAAATGCTACAATCTTTCTAATAGTACAGTAATGCTGACATGCTGCAACAACGACGATGTTGGCCAAAGATACTCTTTGGCTTACCCAGTACGGGCCCTGAGGAGAAGCCAAAGAAGCATTGGATTCCGACCTTCCATATTATTAATAAATATCGGTCTTTATTTAATTAAAATGTCTTTAGTGTAATGGTTTACATAACATCATACTGAAGTAAAGAGCTTAGGTTCAAACCATGGGGGCAGTCTTTTTTTTATTTTGCTTCCGACCTTCTGAAAGTCAAGACCGGTGCTGGTCTTACCCTATAACAAAATACTGAGAATTCGACTTTACCTAAGAAAATGCATCTTGAAAATCAGAACTTATAGCTGCATATTTGTAAGAATTATTATTATACACATCTAATTAGCATATATTAGCAGTTTAAATATAAACAAAATATAATCACATTGACCGAATTAGCTAATAATTCACGACTTATGGTCAAAGTCTTCGGTGAAAAAAGATCAGAATGGAATCGGTTTTCGTCCGTGAAAAAAAAAAAGATTAGAAAATCGGCTTTTAGCAATTCTTACGCTAATTAATGAAATAATTTTTAAACTGGTTTACTCCAACTGTCGTCGATTTGGCATCTACCTTTCACAAAAATGCATTGAATTCTTTTGACCAGCTATTTACTAGTATTATCTAATAATTAAAGTGTTACACAAGTAATCAAGTGAGTGGTAGAACCATAAAAAAAGGTAAAGAAGTGAATGGTAAACTATTGGCCGTGATTCTATTAGTCGACTCATATATCAATATATTCTTACATGATCTCTTTCTTTTGTATTACAAATGTCAAAAAGGTGATTACATACTTCATTTTGTGTCATTTAACATCAAGCTATCTGAAATTCCCAAAAGTTATTGTTAGTGCAGGGAAATTTTCGTTATTCATATGTGATAAGAGTAATTTCTTACATCAGTCCTGCAATTTAGTTAATATTCTTAGTGCAAGTGTGATCAAAGAAGTTAATAATATTAGGTATTAAGTTATTTTTACTGACAAAAATAAAAGTAAATATTTACTGACTAATGCAAATTTTGTTGCAAACTTGCTTTGCTTCCATAATTTTCTTCATTACATTGATATAGCAAAAGAATTTACAATTTGAGAGAAATAAAAAAGGGGGGAAGTTTCAATAACGGACTAGCCAGCTTACATTCACAATAAACATTATATAGTCTATTTTCTATTAATCCCAAAATTTAATTCTCTACATTTCATAAATCTAAACTAAAAATATTAGAACAATATATACACTTGGAAATATTAAGATAACTGAAAACTATATACACTTGGGGTTCCATTAGGGATTTTTCTTTCCTAATCCCTTTTCATGACTAATATTTTTTTTCTTTTAGCCAATGAAATAATTTTCTCACTAAAATGAAAAAGAATTTTTCACTTTCTAATTTTAGAAAGCTTAGAAGGTGCTCTTGTAATTTTCTAAACGTCCACTTCTGGTTTCCGTTCCAAGGCAATTGGCAATCCATTCTGAGGAAGAGCAAACGGTCCATACTGAATTCCATCGCTAGATCCCAGAATTGACCACCTGAAGATTACCAAAATACAAATCATAAGCAAAAAAAATTCCAAAAAGGATGATCCAACGACGTTTCAAGTCAACTTCAGTTGAGATTTTATAATTACCAACCTATATTTAGTGGTGAGATGGTGGAGTAGAACTGAGATTTCAAGTTTAGCTAACTCATTGCCCGGACATGAATGGATCCCACTTCCGAATGGCATGAATGTATTCGGTTTCGGCGCAACTTCAAATCTTGATGGATCAAACTTGCCCGGATCCGAAAAGAAATCAGCATTGTGATGAATGTTTCTGAATAGTGGCAATACTTTCCATCCCTTTGGTATCAAGTATCCTGTGGAAATTTGTAAAATTCAAACTTTAGTATATTTGATATGTAACATATTGATTTTTGTTTTTGAACACAATGTAACATATTGATGTAAATACTATGTAGTATGCGTATATTAGTACATACCTTCATATTCAACATCTTCCACGGCTTCTCTGAATGTGAAAGATAAGATTGTAGCAACTCTCATTGTCTCCTGGACAACTCTAGAAGTTAGTGTCATCTTCTTTGTATCTTCCCAAGTGAGACTCTGGCCTTCTTCTTTTCCTTTCCTTATCGCCATTTGTTCTTCCTGTTTTACCCAACAAAACCCCATTAATTTACGAAACTGCCACTTTTTTTATGAGATCTTTAAGTGTCATTTTGGAAAAACATGCTTACAGTGACAGCTTCTAGGACAGTTGGATTATCTGCTAAGTACTTGAGGATCCACGTCAGCACACTCGCTGTCGTGTCTCTTGCCGCGAAGATAACTCCGATTATGTTGTCAGCGATTTGTTCGTCGCTTAACCCTTCTTTGTCTTCCATGAATGATCCAAGAAGATCTTTGTGCGTTGATGGGTTTTGTCTTCTCTTTGATAAGATATTTGCGAGGATTTGAGCAAGCTCCTTGCGAGCTTTCATGGCTTTGTGGAATAGTGTTCCAGGGAGATTGATCGGCATCGAGTTGTAACCTTTCTCAAGAATGTAGTAACATCGTTTTAGATCTTCACGGTAATAAATTTCGTCTTGTCCGAGTATTGAGATTAACGCCACATTGAAAGTATACTGTTGATACAAAAAACAGGGGATACTCTGTTTTTAGTCTTGAGAAAAGCAAAAACAGGGGATACTCTGTTTTTAGACTGAGAACAGCAAAAACAGAGGATGCTCTGTTTTTAAAAGATAGGTGTGGGGGCTTACTGTTTTCATTTCTTGGTAAGTGTTGAGCTGAGTTCCATCCCAGGAACTGAGTGATTCTTGAGCGATTGATTCGATGTGTGGGACCATGTTTCTGACTGAATCAGGCATGAAAGCTCTTAAGACGAGCTTTCTGAGTTTAGCATGGTAATCTCCTTGGTGGAAGAAGATGGCTTGTTTCCCGAGCATCCTCTCTTTGCTCGCTGGAAAAGTTGGTTTAAACAAATGAGACTTTGTAACCAATACGAACTTGGCAGCTTCAGGGCTCGAGATCATCACACATGGGCATCCTAATACATGAGTCTTGAAGACCGATCCGTATCTGTTTTAACAAAAAGATTAATAAAAAGGTTAACTTTTTATGTTTAAGACAACAATATTCGATTTTTTTTTTTTGTTTGGTCTGCAAATAAGACCTTCTCTGTTTTGATGTGAAGAACACATTTGGGTCTTGTGAGTAAAGCTGGAACGTTTCGCCGACGTAAGGATAACCCATTGTTCCCGGAGGAAGAGGGAGTTTCGAGGAGGAGCTACGACGGAATCTGGCTATGAACTTGAGTAAACATAGAAACAGAGCGGCCGCGGAGAAAATAAGAAACATGCCGGAGAAATCCATTATTTCTAATTTTGATTAAAACCCAATTCGTCTTTCAACAGCGGGAATATCTGAAGTATGTTTTGTGAATTGTCTCTAATGGAAGTTTGTTTGAGATGGGAGATGAAGTGGGAGAGATGAACTGGTTTTATAGGAAGTGGGGAGGAGAGGGAACCTTTTGTGGAGCCAGCTCATATCAGAGAAGAGTGACGAGAGCACGTGTCGAAGACGAGCATGCAAAAATAAAAAAAGAGCGTGTGAGGTTTTGACCAAAACTAGCCATCCTTTTAAATTGGAATTAAAAGTCAAGGAAAGGGGCAATTGTGGCTCTTAAGTAGAGACAAAGGAGGGGATTTTTTAATTAAATGTTTGCCATGTTATTTGATGGCTACACTTCAAGGATTAGTTTAACTATGTAGCCTGCGTACTAGCCTCTTTCTTGTGTTTATCTGTTTTTCAGATATTTTGTAATCAATGGAAAAATAAGAATAAATATCATTGGTGTTATTCATAACTTTAGTTAGAGTAATGGTAGCCTCAATTTTATGGTCTATGCAAATAACCACGCTACACTCTTACTACTAATTGGTTAAAACAAACTCAAAATGTAACTAACTCACTCAACCTAAATCGTAACGGATTTTGTTTTATGTTAATTGATATCTTTTCCCAACTAAAAAGCCTTAAACATTCTGATTTGATACATAAGCACTTTAGGGTTAGTGGGATTTGGATTTTATTAGAATTAGATGATTTAAGAAAAACTGAAAAAATATTAAATCTGCGTAGAGTTATGCGAAGTCAATAGAAATTTATATATTAAAAATCCATCCAATTTTGTACTACAACAACGTTAAAAATCTAAGTTGTGGTTAATCATGAGTTAATTTGTTAGAAAATTATCATTTCAATAAAACTAGATTTTGAAAGAGTTATATAATAAACAAAGTTTTAAAAATCAATAACAATAGATTTTGAATGACTAATTTTAAAAATATGTTAACAGTGTATTGTTAAGATTTTCACAATCCATAAACTAATTTCAATAAGTTTTTTTTTAAACTGTAACAATTAACAAAAATCTGTTTCCCACTAACTTGGTATTAAAATATTTGCTTAATTTATTTTTGTAATATATTTTATTTTGGTACTAATGCAAATTTGAATCTGATAACTAGACGGTAATGGAAAACCACGTGGTGGTGAAAACAAAAGACACACAATACAAATTTTCAGAATTAATTAGTCATGATTATATATGTCACTTATGGTAAGCCCACTTGATACTAACTTAATTTATCATTCAGCGTGCATTACAGCCACAAATTATTACTTTATTAGTAGCTTATACGAATTAATCAAAACCTACGTGGTTGACATGCAAATTATTCAAAGCCATTGTGATTAGAACTTAATTATATATAAATATAATTTGACTTTTATTTTCTAATATCATACAAGTACGTCTAAATTACAAATATAATCAACTTGAGTAAGTATTTTAGATTTGAGAAATGTTTTAATATACATTGACTTTTGTTTTGTATATGTTTTATATAAATTGACTTTGTGCCTGTAAAATAAAAACATAACAAATTTTTTCGAGGATCTATGACCAAAGACTTGAGTATTAATTTGTCTACTTCCTTATTAATTTTGAAAATTATAAAAGTAATAATTAACGCGACAAATATCTTCTAAAACTGATACAAAAGAATTTGACAATTGAGTAGTAGTATTTTTAACAAGTGCAGCTAAAATATTTTTAGAAACATACTAGTCATTACAATATACGACCCACCATATATTACTTATAATTAACGAATTATAAAACATATACTAATGTGGATAACAATTCGTTATTTTTGGATAACAGTTCGATGATATGCATAGACTGTATAATTCTCGAGTTTCTTTTTGTTAGTTATAAAATTCTTGTTTCTTGATGTTAAACTATAGTATCTGTCATCTGATCATATTTATAGTCGTTGCCAAAAAAAATCATATAGCCGATAGAAAAACATATTTTCACTTTAAAACAGCACCGAGCGATTACACACTTTGACAAAAAAAGTTGAATTTGAGACGGTCAAAATTGGTTAGAGATCGACAAACTTACGATCAGCACATAGTTTAGTTGCATTTTGTTATAACCAAGGTTGTGGCCTCCTGTGTCAGAAAATTAGCGTTTTTTCTGTTATAAAAGAAAAAGTGAAACTATGACTATGGCGGATCTCCCAGAAGATCCGGTGTCATCTCCGACTTTCAAAGCATCGCCTGAGCTTCTCCACTTGTGTAAAATGGACTCTCTAATGCCTTCATCCAGCAGGAGCTTTCAACACACAAAGGAGCTTCCTTCCTCGCCATCAATTTCATCGATTTTGTTTGGAGAAGATGCCCTAACTGTTCGCCCTCCCCTTCGTGAGCAACCTCCACCCTTTACGACAAAGGTAACAACCAAGATTCATCCATCTCCAAAGCCGATCTCAAAGATTTTGTTTGGAAATGAGACACTGGATGTTGGAGGACTGTCGCGCCAAGCCTCTCAACCGCATCTAGGAGCTTGGGCATCGCCGCTCAAGATCCCAGATTCCTTTAATGGCCCTGCCGGTAGACAGGTACCAATGGATACCCTTGCAAGTACCGGTTTCTCGAAACAGCCTGTGTCTGAAGAATGGCCGGTTCTGACTGCTAATCATCCTAGCATCTCTCGTAAGCAAAGAGCTCGCATCTCTTCCGCTCAGGCTGCAAACTTGGAAGATTCCTCGTCTCCATCTTCTGCAGTAGAGGATGATCTTCATGCTATCTCAAGTGAGTATCCATGGGCAGCGAAGATGCGATCCAAATGCAATCTCCACAGGGTCACCACTCCCACATACTTGGAAGATGGAACTCCATTGGTATGCATTCCGCCGTCTGTTCTTCTAAAAGGATTAGATCACCAACGTGAATTCATAGTTGGACAGTTCATGAACTGTTCAGCACCGCCTGGAGGGTTAATTCATGGAATGGCTACCCGAATTTGGGGTAAAAAGTGTAAGATTTTCACAAAACAGCTTGGTGAATCTTCTTATCTGTTTCACATACCCGACGAATCGATTAGGAATTGGGTAATTTCGCGAGGTATCTGGTATGTGGATGACTGCTTAATGTTTGTTTCTGCGTGGAACCCTTCAGAAACAATCTCTCTCCCTGAAATCAAGACAATTCCAATCTGGTTAACTCTTAAGAACATTCCTTTTCAGCTATATTCCATTGAGGGTATTGATTGGATTGCTTCAGGCATCGGGGAACCCATGTTGACTAGCAAGCCTTGGTTAGATCCAACATCTATTGGAGAAGCAAAAATCTTAGTCGAGGTAAAGCTTGACAGGCCCTTCCCTAAGCGTGTAGCTTTACAGGACAAAGAAGGAACCATAAGTTTGGTTGACATCGTTTACTCTTGGCTTCCCTCTAGCTGCACAACTTGTGGACAGTTGGGACATAAAGCTAATCGTTGCTTAGGAGTGAAAGCAACAAAGGTTGCAACTAATGCTCCAAAGAACACTCATGTTACTGTCTCAGAAGTCTTAGCTACAAGTAAAGAGGTTGGTGCCGCTTCTACTCATTCAGCTTTGCTTCAAAATACTGCATCTACGGTTCCTATTCCTACTTTCTCCACTGCTACTACTACTTACCTTGCACTTCCACCTTCGTTGGCAATAGAGCAAAGTCCACCTAAGGTTACATCTGAGGCCGGAAATACCAACCAACAGGCTGACATCACATCTGCTCAACTTGACCTTCAATCAGTAACTACTCTAACTAATACTGAGTCATCAACTGAGACTGCTATTTTCTCTCCTTCTGGTGCTGAACAAGACTTAAATAAATCTCCAACCACTCCTAAGCAAGGTACTGAGACTGCTACTCTTATTGTAGAAGATAACAACCTGTGCTTAGAGTTGTCCTCGGTAAATGCGACTGATTCAAGATGTGAAAGAAACAAATTGGATACTACTGCGGGTTTAGAAGTGACGGATCCGACAAATGAGATTGAATCATCTAAGGAAGAGGCCGGGATAGCCTCTTCGGATGCCAACAGCACTGTCTCTGTCACCTCTTCCCATGCTGTAAACTTACCTCTGGATGAGGTATTTGCTTCCTCTCCACCACTTTTTGTACCAGGTCCAGGTACAGCTGGTGCTTCTTCTGCATCAGATGACGCCTTGATCCACAGAACTCGAGGAGGTAGACTCATTAAACCATCACTTAAAGGTACAGAGTTTGAATGGACAGAGGTGGGAGGAAGAGGTAAACGGGGACGAGGTCGTGGTCCTAAACACTAGAACCATCATCATTGCTTCATCAACCTTCTTCAACTATTCTGCCATGTTTTATGCATTTCTCAATTACTGTTTTCTTATTCTCTCACTACTTTGCAATCTAAATTTCTTTGATCACAAGTGTGAATCATTTGTATCAAACTTTTGAATTTTAAATAGAAAGCCCTTTTTCAAAAAAAGGTTGTGGCCTCCTTATAATCCTTTAAGAGATAAGAAGATGTGATTTTCATATTGAAGAAACGTCAACATCTCCACATAACGTTTAATAATTACGTATTCATGAATTCTAAAAATAGAATAGGGAATATATAGTTGGGGATATACATCATAGAACGATTCCAAATTAAATGTTCTTCAACAAGAAACATACATACGCGGTCGAATAAATATGATGCATCGTTACGCGGCCGAAGATTCGTCTTTCGCTGCTCGTTTGTACGTAGTCGTGGTACGACTTCATCCATTTAATTTGTATTATATATGCATATTGAATTATTATACGACATATATTGGAATTTTATTATCAAACATGCCGTGCAATCATGCGGGTGTTATTAGATCGTAAAAGATAAAGATGGGAAAGAAAATCTGAATCCGAAAAATTGAACAAAATCATCCAAAAAAATATTGAATCCAAATTGAAAAATTGGTTAAAAATTATTGATTAAAATTTATGGAAAATAATTAAATACAAAAATATACATTAATAATTAGAGTTTTATATATTTTCTTAATAAGTATGATAATTTAAAAATATATATTTATTGGGAACAGAGTAAGTATTAATTAGTTAACTATAAACTATTTATTTTGTTAAATTATTTTCTAACCAAAATATTATTATTTTTAATTAAATTATTTTCTAATCAATATTTATAATAAAGTTAAACATATTTATTTAAATTGTGACATACAAACTTAAATGTTATATATTTATATATATTATTATTTCATTTTGCATACAAAATAAAATATAAATGTTTTATTAAAACATATAAAGTTACTTTTTAAATATATATTAAATAATTTGATAATTAGTATTATTCACAGAGATATATTTGAATTATAAGAATAAAACAAATAAATTTCAATTTATAATTTATTTGGTATGTAAAAATTTAGAAATAAATATATAAAAATGGTTAATTAAGTTAAAATTAGTAATTGAAAAATATGTTATATAACATATCATTTTGATTGGTTAATATTCAATCATAGTATGATTAATCAATAAATTACAAATAATTAAAAATTGATGATCATAAATAATACTCCGTATATATTACAAATGGTATATGTATATATATATATATGAATCTTTGCACGGTTCTCTAGAAAATACTAATATGCATGAACATGAAAAAACTATATCTTATCTGAGGAGATTTCGTATTCTACTCGATGAACACAAGTCTTTCAAGGTTGCTTATTTCACGTCAAACACATTTTGCATTGCATTCATGTAGTTTAATGTTTCGTAGATGTTTGATCAAAAACAACATGTTGCGCACGGTACACAAAGATAAAAAGAAAAAGTGAACATGAGATTTCGATGCCTTGTTGCGTTTTCAATGACCTTGTTTCCACAAAGTGGGAAAACTTATATTTTTAATAACTAAGATTGTTCAGTGAGTTAAGACTCAACTGACTAATTTTTTAAAATTTTATTTATCTGCGTCAAATAGATCTGATTATTTGTAAAGTAAATTAGAAATATATTATTTAATTACATATGTCTAGTGCATGGGTGATCCTGAAATACCAAAAGCTCTAAACCAAAACAAAAAGGGGTCCCATATTTATATTACAAAGTTATATAATACAAATAAAAAGAATAATAACTCAGAAAACATTAAAAAAGAATTAGTCAGAGTAGAGATATAAAATAAAAAAATAAAAGTTTATATAAAAAATAAATTTATCTATGTCAAGTACATGTTTCATGACAGTAATGATTTATTATTATTATGTTTTGTTTTTAGTTTTGATATTATTTTTTCTGATAAATGCTTCAAAATTTAGTTATATTATTTTTAAAAAGTAATAATTGGTGCTTTAAAAAAGTGGGAGCTCTAAACCCATGTTTTATCTAGTTCTGCTCAAAGACGTCCGTTGTCTAGTATTGTAAAATTGATTCGAATTCGAATTGCTTAACTCACCAGAATTCATTTACCACTAAACAATCCATGTTAGTGTGTTTGTGGGTAGGAAAACTTTAAACAAAAAAAAAAACTTATAATATGTTGATTCTCAAAAAAAAGTTATAATATACGAAAATATTCACACAAGTATCAGGAACGTCAGAAGCTTTGATGAATGTTGTACCTTCGGTCGACGATATCTTTTTCGTAACATGCAAACATACCTTTATTTGCGTGCGTGACAGAAGCTTAACGACTTTTCTTTTTGAGGCTTAACAACTTCACTAGAATTTATGTGGACTACTTCCCAATGAGGAAATCTCAGTTTATCTTCTTCTTTTTAAGTCCCTTAAGAGATAGTATAAATTGATATTTTAATTTCTGTATAAGTTCACTTTAAAATTCTATATACATGCCGTACTTTGTCTGTACATGTATACTTCACTTTGTCTGTGGAAATCTTATCTTGCCTTGAATCCCTTCTCAAATCTAATATAAATTAATTATTTTAGAATTATGTACATAAATTTAAAATAATTATTTTTATATTTTTAAACAACTTACATTCTTTTATATTAAATAAAATTTGTGACAGCTCGTCCCGCTCACTCAGACCCCAGATTCACAGCGCTGTGAACCAAGGTTTCCGAGTGAACGGGACGGGCTGTCACAAAATTAGTCAAAGATGTAATGGTAATTTGTCAAGTCCTACAGCGACATTATATTACCAATTTATATACTGTTATAAGTAATTTGCTAATATACAACTCTTATGGTCTTTTTACCAATTGCCTCTTTTTTATACAAGAGGTATTGTTGCCTGTTAACTACACGAAAAGTAGGGCAGTGTCCGCGTCATCACCAATATATTACTTTCCCATGCTACATGATTTTGCAATTTTGATATTTTTCCAACAAATATCCAATCAATTATTTAAAAATAATCAGCTAGCTAAGTCCATATTCTCTAGTCAAGAAATGGGTGGACCAGATCCGAGGAGTCGTATTCATATGAAATATACAAACAAACCATATTCAATTAAACGCCCAAATTAAATTATGATAAATTCATATGTAAAAATGAATCAGTTACCTTTTACATTGAAAATAAACTACATAGTGTTTTTATTTTATATATTAGATTGATCAAATTTGAAATTCAAATCCTAACATTAATTTAACCATATGCAAATAGACAGAGTTATGTTTGTAATATTCACACTGTTAATCTAATTTTAACTTCTTTCAGGTTCAATTTCTTTTTAAAAAATTAAGAAACTTTATTTAGTTAAAATAATGAAAGGAACATCATTCATTTTAACATTTTACCAAACAAAAAACATCCTTTTCTCTTTCACATGTAACATTATTGCCTTAACTAAAACAGTAAAACTGATGACAGTTTAATTCTTATGTTAATCTTTATGTTTTATTATCCATTTCTTTTTTTGAAAATATTTTTTTTAATCATTGATTTTGCCATTTGTAATCCTGGCCGTGGTTTTACGTCCAGTCAACATCAGCATTTCTTAATCAGTGGTTTCTTATAAAAATAATAATATTATTAAAATTTTACGAGAACAAGTTGACGGGAATTAGACAATTCTTCCATACTAGTACTAGTTTTCTACGTTGGTTCCTTTAATAAAGACGTTAAAAGTATATATTGTCTTGTTTGTTTTTCTGTACTTGCCCCCACACGGTATTAAGTTACAGTCATTTAAAGTGGAAATGAAAATATGATGTGACAATGATTAGTAGTTAGATTGTCTGTACCCGACGTACAACTTGCAAGTTGCAACTGTAACACATTATTAATATTCCTCTTTTTGGTACCTAATATCCAAAGGAATAGTAAAATATACCGAATAACTAAATTAATATAAGATCTTTTTATATGTTCATGCAAATCTATATTTTAAACCAAAGAAGTGTATCTTAGTTTTGCACACAAAAAGAAAACAAACTGTGTTTTTAGTTATATAAGATAAGACAAATTTTGTTGTTTAAATAACTATAATGAGTTAAATTAATATATGAATTAATGATTAAATTAATATAAGTAAATAATATAATGATTTTAGCGAGAGCATAGTAGAAAATGGTCCGTATATTCCGCGGATGAGGCCATGGCCACGATCATGGAAGTTCTTGGTTGTATAACTTGTGCCATTATCTTAAAATGCCTCAAAATATATAAATTTTGTAACCCCATCAGCCTCTCAACGCCAATGCATACCAATGCGGTTGCCTTGATCAAACTCATCTTTTTGTCCTCAGTCTACCTAGTTTGGAAAGAAAAGAGTGCAGGCATTTTCACAGCAGTCTACTTATGTTTGTAAGCCGGATATATACTCTCTCCGTTTCATGTCAATTATAATTTTGGATTTTAAAATTTGTCTTTTTAAGAATATCATTTTATATTTTCAAAACATTTATTTGATAATTTGATAATTTTACTCATATTATTTTAGCTTATAAATTAAAATAATTCAATAAAACAAAGCTAGAAGTAAGATACTTTAATAATTTTTTCAATCTGCATGAAAAATTAGAATGACATATAAAATGAACTAGAATGTGTATTATACATATATATGTGTGTGTTTGGTTTACCAAAATGATTGATTAAAAGTGTGCTAACTATAATTAAATATTCATTTTGAAAACTACTACTCCCTCTGTTACTAAATATAAGATGTTTTAGGTAAATCACATTTATTAAGAAAATTATTTTTTTATCTAAAAATATCATTAAAATATAAATTAAAATTTATTTGACAAGTTAAAAGATAGAACTATTAAATTTAATTGGTTATACAGTTTTTGATAAACTTAAAATTACTTAATAATATAAGAATATTTTATATATTGAAATATAAAAATTTTTTTAAACATCATTTATTTAGGAACGGAGGGAGTATTAATTTTGATTTTGAGGAAGAAAAAGAAAACAATGGGGGAATAATTATATTTTAACGTGGGTGCATGAGATTGAGTTTTAATAAAATTACATGGATCATTAAATTATGAGTGGGTACAAGTGCACTCTCTTAATTTGTATAAGGTGGATCCGCCCCTGCATTTGTCTAACTTAATTCTTAATCGGTGCTACTTCAGTTTCGATATCCTCGTGAAACATAAAGAGATTGTATTTTAAGAAAAGCATTTGCATTGTAAGTGCTGACATTGTAAGTGCTGACGCGGCTAATAGGGTATAATAGATATCCAGCTTAGCAAAAAAACAAGCGATTGGCTGATTCATTTTAAAATTGCGATATTTTTTTTTTATTTGATTGATGATACTTTAGTCTAAATGAATTTCCAACCACTATCTCATCATCTTAAAACAAAATGTATTAATTGAAGCTAGAACATCAATTATTTTGTATACAAGGAAATAGTTAAAATATGAATTATTTATATACAAAGGGAATACTATATTAGTCAAATTACAAATGGTTTGGAAAGCAAAATCAGACTAAAATAAATAACTAACAAATAAAAGATCTTTTTGAATGAGCAGTCTGAACTAGTTTGCAGTCTTGTTTTGCGTTCAAGGTTAGTAAATAATCTTCAAATCTTGGAATCTTTCTTTTAAAATGATTAATTACTTCGGTTCCGTTGAAAAATTTGGTTATATTGTTAGTTCTTGAATTAGTGAAATTAGATTTTTGCGTTATATTCCAAAATATAGACAGGTTGAGTATTGTAACATAATTTTCATTGCCAAAAATTATTTTCAGTTCTGTATACAAAGATGACACACATTTCCTTTGACTCCTTATTCTCATAAGGTAGAACTAACCTAAATTTTTTTTCAAACTCATCCATAACCATTGAATTGTAATTCAAAAGTCCATAATCCATCCACCATATAAATGTTTTGCAAGCTTACCACTTGAGCAGTCATTGAAAAATGTTGTGATTGTACCTCCGCTAAACACGCTTGACATTCACCTTTTGTGTGCTTGCTAGTTTTAAAAGATCTTTGTGATTCTTCTAAATTTTAAATTTTACACAAAACATAAAAACATGTTTATTACTAATATATTTTTAAGGAGTTTTAGAAACATTCTGTAAACCTATACAAGGTTCTGATTCCGATTTAGAAGTAAACATCCAATGAAACATGAAGCTTCAGTCCTACCTGCAACACACTTCTCCAGCCATGAGAGGCTGTCGCAGGGATAAAGCAGTCCAAAAAGGTAGAATTGCGTGCGTATTTTCCTAGTAAAACGCGGGCCAATAATTCTGCGGCTCCTTGAGCAATGTCAAAACCCATATATACAAAATCACCCAAAATCATCTAGTTATCAAGATCAAATAATTTATATGTTTGGTTGAATACACCCACAAGGTGGGCAAAGTCTTCAGAAACTACTATGCAGATCATCTTGATCATTTCAATGCCTTCGACAACAGCTTAAGCAATGTCAAAACCCATATATACAAGGGCATAATATATGAAATTATATTAAAAACAGAATCATGTAATCATGAAACCATATATATCTTCATGGTACAACATGTAATATCATAATCATTATTAAAGCCTCAATTGTCAAATTTGAACCGGCGAGAGATAAGATCAAAAGAGGTTTTTAGATCACTTCCACTTCTTGAACTTACCTCCTCCAAACATCCCATGCCTCCCATGTTTAAACTTGCCTCCATGATGCTTGAACTTCCCGTGCTTGAACTTACCATGACCATGACCATAACCATAGCCACCATACCCATGACCATGGCCAAATCCGTGACCATATGCAGCGTGCCCGTAAGGACTGTGAGAGCTATGAGCTATGTGGTGAGCTCCATAGGCAGCTGCAGCACCTGCAATCATACCCCCTATTCCAGCTGCGTGTCCTGAAACAAGTTGAGGCAAATTACATGAAGAAAAAAAAGAGGCAAAACAAACTATATAGCACATAACTGAATCTGAAAAGTTGTCTCTTGCTCAAAACTTAAATGAGATGGTTGCTACGTGAGAACACTTTCAAAGGTTCGATCTTCCGACAACTTATCTACTGATGTCAATCATGGATGTGCTTTTGCAATCAGAATACAAACCCTTGCAAACCAATAACAGTCAAATGACTATGGATTCTTGTTAGCTTCCATAAAACATCTCAACAATATACTATCTATCAGCCAATCTTCTCTGTTTGCAACTTCTTGCTAAAATGACATGATACCTACCACATATGTGATCTTATTAACCACATTCATAGCTAAATCATTTTCACAACTAGCAAGAGGAGATAGAGTACCTGAGTGATGAGGAGGATAGCCAGCAGGAGGATAACCAGCATGACCAGGCGCAGGAGGATACCCACCGTAACCAGGAGCAGGAGGGTAGGCACCAGGTGGAGGTGGGTATGCACCCGGAGGATAACCAGGTGCAGGTGGGTAGGCACCAGGTGGTGGTGGAGGGTAACCTTGTTGGGGTGGGTATCCAGCTGGTGGATAAGACCCAGGACCCGGTGGGTATCCAGCGGGTGGGTACCCATAAAACCCTTTCTCTTTGTCTTCGTCACCTCCCATGTTTTCTCAATCAACAAAACGAAACCTACAATGAAAAAACAATTCGATTTAGGTCACATTCGGACAAAACCAAGCAGAGACCGAAGCTTCATAGATTAGATCATAAATCAATGTTATTAATTCCCAATCAAACGAAGGATAAAACTTCAAAATTTCGTGAGATGATCAAGCAGATATATCAGAGTAAAACAACGAAATAAACCAGCAAATCATTTCCATGGAAAGGCTAATACTTGAAAAAGGTTTGAACTTTCTGGGTTCTCAGGAGCATATAAACACAGTTTTCAATTATACGAATGAATCAAGAGAGAAAGCGAAGCTCCGTTTGATCAGAGGAACAAAAAGTGAGAGTGATATATAACCAATCTAAAGGGAAGAAAGATGAGAGCTTTCTTACCTGAGACGAATCCCGAAACAATGTCGAAACTGAATTGGAACAGAAAAACAAAACAGAAGATCTTTTGAGATAAGTATGTATTGATAGGATTGCTTTAAACTTACACTTTATTTTTTTACGCGGCATGGTTTCCAAAAGGATTTATTTTAATTGTTTGGTCCTCATACTTTGAGTATGATTCCTAATTGGACACTTATTCCTCATAAATATTAATTGAGTCCATATTTTCAGCACCAGAAAGCACACATCAGACATGTAATGGTGGTAGAAAGGGTTTATTCAGAATGTATATTGAAATATTTAGTGAAATATGGTTAATTATATAGTTTGCTTCTTTCAATCCGAGCGGTCCATAATAAATTGTAGGGTGCTTATGAAGTTTAATAAAATATGGGGGTCAAAGGAGAAAGATAAGAATATTTCTTTTACGTACTAATATATAGCGTTGGGGGAACGCGTAATGGACCCGTTATCCTCTACCAACAATAACATACATGCGTTAGGGGGTGGTGGATAAACTCTCCTTTTAAACGGAAAAAATGCCAAAAGGATCGAAGTATCTACACGAAATTGTTATAACTATCTGAATATATTTGTAACAAACCAAACGTGAGATTAACTAACACATAATGTGATACTGATTCCCTCAATATGTTCAATATATAGAACTCATGAAACTTTGTTGCTATGGAAACTACTAATTAGTACCAATAGGATTTACTGTAAAAAGGTTGGAACTTAATTACCACATGTAAACACTTTTCAAGGACAATCGAGTAAAATTACAGACAAAGATCTGCATAACTTACATGCATAAAGTGATAAAGACTACTCAAAACAAGATCTGCTGCTTTTGATTCATTGCACTCCATACATGTGCTACCGTAAAGGCTGAGACATTTGATCAGCAGAAGCGAAAGGTACGTTCTAATTCCTGCTCACTCTCGCAATTGTATCCAAATTCAAAAGCTCTATCTGCAGTCAAAAGAAGAGACAGGACCGTTCACTTATATGTTACAGATTAAAGGATAAATACCAGAGCGAGACAGATACGTACCAAAACGACCCTTTTCAGTTAATATTTCAGCTTCTTCCTGATCTGTGTCTGAATCAGTTTCTAACACCAAACTGTCAGAACAAAGCCCTGAGATAGTACACACCATGCACCCACTGTCTGGACAAAATATTACTTCCTTGCAGTTCTCATCGCATACTGTTTACAAGACCACATAACAAAAAGGTAAGTTTAAAAAACACAATCAACAAATATACAGCGTTTCATTATCATACCATGAACATTTCCAGTTTCTTCACATATGAACACATCGTCAATCTGATGGTAACCACATTTTGTACCCAAACAAACATGGCCAATCACAGCTTTATTGGTAAGTCCCTTGCTTTTCTTCCACAGAGATACTTTGTCAAGTACAGTTTTGTCAAGAACTACCTGGTCATCCACCATCTAAACAAAGAACGTGAGCATACATCAACTAATGATCGTGGTGAAAAAAGGATGAGATGCAAAAGATGTTACCTCGGAAGGAAGAGGAGCTTGGCTTCGCTTTGCTGCTTGCATTTGCACGTAATACACTTTAAAATCTGTTGGACAGCTTCTGACAAGTTCAATCATGTCCTTCTCGTCACGCTAGCATTCAACAAGAGAAAAAGAATTCACTTAAAAGGAACTAATACATGTATGACCTCTAATAGCAGGTCACAGACTATGTAACAACTCACATCGATATAAAGCTTCTTCCAAGCACATTCACGTAACATTTTAGTTGAAGGCATTAGACCCCACCGGATACAGTACCTGCAGATAACACCAATCAAAACTATATCAAGTACAAAGTATTGATTTTGAAAACTAGATTATCCACAAGACCACAAGAAGTATGAGAAGAGACTTACAGGCGACGCCATAAAGATTCATCAGAGGCGGCAAAGTTGAGAAATTTACACACTAAAGAGCATGATAGAAGATCCTGTAATCATCACATTCACACAAATTTAATATTTTAAAATGAAATCCTCGAAATTATACTATTCCAGACAATTAGATTGTGAACAATACCTCGGATGATAAGAACTTGAAGATATGACGAAAAAGCTCTGTAGGAACTTTGGTTAAAACTCCACTTTCTATCCTCTTTGCACCATTTCTATCTTTATTGTTACCATTTTCCTTTTCATCTCCATCTTTCTCCACATCCTTTACTTTGTCTTTCTCAATACGTTGCCGTTTTGGTTCAGGTTCTTTCGTTTTTTCTTCATCCTCTACCTTCACAATCACGAACAAAAACACATGCATCAATTTAAAAAAACTCAAACATGAACATAACCGAGAAACATGAACCAAATGTGGCTCATTTTGAATAAGATTCGATGTAATAAATTGAGAATACACACAAACCAAAATCGTGAATTAAAACGACAAAACCTAATTACAGATCGGTAAGTTTCAGCCCTAAAAAGATTGAAATTTAGAAAAAAACGAGATAATGAAGAAAACAGAATACCGATGAGACTTCTGATTCGAGGAACCGAGCGAAGCACTCGTCTTCATCATCGGAAAGAGTCATATTTTCGGGTCGGGGAAGAACGGAGCTCCGACGACGACGGTTGGTTTTATGCGGGCAAGGAAGTGATCGAGAGTCGAGAGGTTTGGCGATTGGAAGTTGGAACCGGTGGTGTGAGATTGGAGATGACTTTGGGCCGAGATATTTCAAGTAATGGGCCGCATTACCTTAATTTATAAAATCAGTTTATAATAAAATTGCTAGGCCCGGATATAGTCCAAAATTATCATACATATATCTTTGTTCTAAGTTTTCGTGTTAAAAAAGTTAAAGCGGATAAAATATTCATTAATTTAATAACTATTATTATATAAAACATATATTATAAACAAAATTCAGTACAATTATCATTAAGTAAAATTATATTGTGTTATCCGAAAAATCCTTTTTACAGTACAAAATTTTAACTATTTTAAAAAGAAAACAAATACCAATATAGATATTTTGGATATAATTTTATGTATAAATATTGTTTTCAAATTTATTTGATGTAATAAAAATTAATTTGGTTTAAAGAAAAATCATACTATTAGATCTTAGAACATTAGCAATGGTGTACTCATATTCTCAAATAAGAATATTTCAGTAATTATTTATTCTCAAAAAAAAGTCACTAAAATGATGAAGCATTTAGAACATATGTTAGATTCTGCTCTTGATAGAAAATACGTATTGACTCTCTCTTTCTTTCTTAATTTATAATTAATTGTATTTATTTTTATTAGTAGATCAATGTATGAGAACACATTATTGCTAATGCTCTTATAATCTTTATAAAGACATATTTACCAATTTTCACCTTTCAACAGTTAATATTTTACACTTTTTTAGGAAATATATCAGAAACCAACTTCAAAAAAAGCAAAATATGTACACAAATTAAATAAATGTGATGATATGATAGTGTTAGCAAGAAAACAATCTGGCTAAACATGACTAAACCCATATTTTTTTGCAACTTGTCTTTAATGTTTTTTTTCCTAAGACCAAATACAAAGAAGAACCCAACGACAACGAAAATACAAATAATATAATTCTGACCTCAAAGCAGAGCAAAAAAGGTCTTTGATTCTAGATTTTGGTTCTCTTACTTTCTCCCTTGTAAGAAGAAAGATGGCAGCACCGGTGCTCCTAAACGGCGGCGAAGCGACGGAGAGACAAGCTCGAATGGCGCACGCTGCAATGACCTTTGTTCAGCTAATTAATGGCGCTTACCATGTGATTACGAAAGTAGCTCTTAACGTTGGCGTCAATCAGCTCGTCTTTTGCGTCTTCCGTGATCTTCTTGCTATCTCCATCCTCGCCCCCCTCGCTTATTTCCACGAAAGGTTTCATCTTTTTTTGGTCAATGCAATTTCTTGATTTATTTGGAGGTTTTATATGTAACATATCAAGAAATCTCAATAATAGCTCCATTTTTATCTGTTATTGGACAGCTTAGTATCTTTGTTTTATTCTGATTCTACTGTTTAATGTTATGTTATGTTCTGTCTTTAATGCAGAGGAATCAGACCTCCTATGACTAGGAGCATTCTCTTTTCACTCTTATTCATAGGTTTAGCAGGGTAAGTTAAAGTAACTAGCCTTTCATTACTAGCCAGGTTCTCATAAATCTTTGTAACATCAAAGATTCACCTTGATCACTCAATCTTGATAGGATATTTGGGAACCAGTTACTATTTCTTATGGGTTTATCATACACAAATCCAACTTATGCCGCTGCTATACAACCATCCATCCCTGTCTTTACCTTTCTCTTAGCTGTGATGATAGGGTAAGTCTAATTCTCCTCAACATTTACCAATAATGTGATAACATATTCAATCTCTGTGTGTCTTCCTTCTTTTTGAATACAGTATAGAGAAAGTGAACTTGTTTAAAATCGAGGGCCTGATGAAAGTTGGAGGTACTATCGTTTGTGTTTCCGGTGCCATAGTGATGGTTTTGTTCCGTGGTCCTGTCTTGTATGGAGATAAAGATGCAGACTTTACACCTAAAACTGTAAATATTGATAGAAGTGAACATGAGTTTCATGGTTGGTTAGTTTCTAGTTTTCTTGGTCTTGGTCTTGATCTATGGCACATTGGGGTTATATGCTTGATTGGAAACTGCATCTGTATGGCTGCTTTCATCACTGTCCAAGCACCGGTTTTGAAGAAGTATCCTGCGTACCTTTCGGTTGCTGCGTATTCATACTTCTTCGGTACATTATTAATGATCACTACAGCTTTCGTGTTTGTTAGAGAGCCTGAAGATTGGAGCTTGACACAATCCGAGATTCTTGCAGTTATATTCGCGGTAAAAAGTTTGCAGTAATATGTTTATTTGGGTGTGTTTGACACAAAAGACTTGACTGAAGTTTTATGCATTTCACAGGGAGTGTTTGCATCAGCTCTGAACTATGGACTCTTGACTTGGTCTAATAAAATTATTGGAGCTGCTTTGGTTTCTCTATACAACCCTCTTCAGCCTGCAACATCTGCTTTTTTATCGGCAATTTTCCTTGGCAGTCCAATCTATCTTGGAAGGTTTCTTGCTTGCATCTTTGATCCATCCTTACACACAAAATCTTCCTCTCTTCTTACTTAGATAGAATCTCTTAACATCTATTGTCTTTCTTTCTCATGTGCAGCGTTTTAGGTGGAGTACTCATCATTTTGGGGCTTTATATTGTTACTTGGGCATCTTACAGAGAACAGCACACAACAGTTTCAGGAAATGTGATTGTTTCTTCCAGTGATGTAAGAGTTTCGGAACCTTTGATTCGCAGAGATGGGACTGGTGATAAAATTGGGTAAAAAGACGGTCATTCCTTTTTACTGTCAGACAAGAAGTATATAACAGACAGTTACTTTTACATTTTACTTTTGTTCGTTAGTTCGTTTTATCGTTTAAACAGCTTCTTGCTTGATTTTTCATTCAACTGAAGCAGTACCAAATTAATAGAGTTGATAGATAAGTTCTAATTTGAGATAGCCAAACAGAAACAAGGTCATGGCTATTCTTGTCAAGAAATGACAGACGACTCAATTATTAGTGGCTGATGTTGCAAATTGCAAGAACATAATTGTTGAAAAACAGAAGAAGAAAGTGGATTATTTGGGGGCACAAAAAAAAAAAAAAAAGAAAGTTAATTATTTGAAGGGATACAAATATACCAACTAGATAATGTCCCGCACCTCGTGCGGACTAATATATACTTAACCAAATTTAATTTAAATATAATTTTTTTATTTTAATTTAAATTATTTAATTAAATTGAAATATTAAATTAATATGAATGTATAAGTTGACTTTTTTATTACAACAAAACTTAGATAGTGGTTTATTAATTTCAAAATCTTTTATTTTTTCTGTCATCAAACTTTACATGTAAAAAATAATCATCATAATAACTTAAATTTTTTTTATTAATATTTAAAATTACATAATGAAAAGAGTGAATTTTGGGGTTATCAAACTCAAACTTAGAAAAAACGAAACAATTGATTGAAAATCACAATTAAATATTAATAAATAATTAAAACAAAATTCTTTCAGAAATACTTAAGAAAATTAAAATTCATTGTTACTTATTATTTTTTGTATATAATTGAAACTATACCTAAAAATATGAATATAAATGTACTCAAGTTGGAGATGTATAGACACTACATTACATTATTGCTCGAAATGGACAAATTGGAGTGTCCACTTGTTATCTGGATAAACAACTTGATTTTTCATTTCTTAAAACAAATCATTGTTATTTGGATAAACAACTTATTTTCTTCAAGAAATTTCCATGAAAATATACTTATATATTCTTCTTTTTACAATTAGGTAATCATACGAGATTTTGATCAGAACAATCTTTTAATTTTTTGTAACAATCATAACTTTATTTTTCATTTTGAGTTTAGAGTCTTGCTTCTATATGATACTTTTTGTGAAAAAATAGAAATAACTTGTTAACCTAAAGTGACTAAACAATAGTGTTGGAGAATTCTAAAAAGAGTTTTCTGTTGAAGGATTCTAAGAAAAATTGTGATAGAAGACCTCGTACAACTTGTGGTTGTATTGTAAAATAGATGGAGGTTAAGAGTCTAGAATTAAAATGAGAAAATGTAGTTAATATATTATTTAAGGTTATATATTTTTTTAATATTCATATTATTTTTGAACAACCCAACAACTACGAAAAAAAGAGAGAGGGAGAGAGAGAAGTCTGGCTTGGAAGCAGAGCAAGTTTCTCTTCTTCGATCGGAGGGAGAGAAGAAAGATGTCAGCTCCTGTGATCCTGAACGATGCGACGAGGAAGGATGCTAGAAGAGCGCACGCTGCAATGACCTTGTGTCAGCTAGTTTATGGAGCTTACCATGTGAGTGCCAAAATAGCTCTTAACGTTGGTATCAGTCAGCTCGTCTTCTGTGTCTTCCGCGATCTTATTGCTCTCTCCATCCTCGCTCCTCTCGCTTATTTCCGCGAAAGGTTTCATCTACTGAAGTTTCTTTTTTATTTGGTCAATGCATATTCTTGATTTATTTGCAGGAAATCAAGAAATCTCAATAATAGCATCATCTGTCTGTTACTGGATAACTCCAATATCTTTGTTTTATTCTGATTATGTAGATTTAAATGAGTACAAGATTAATAAACCATGTTTGTTCTTTTAATGCAATTTTCTTGATGATGATTGGTTTTCATGTAATGTTCTGTTTTTAAGACAAAACCAGTTATAACCAGTGTTGTTGTTTTGATGATCTTGTAGAGGGATCAGACCTCCTATGAGTAGAAGGGTTCTCTTGTCACTCTTCTTCCTAGGTTTAACAGGGTAAGTAACTATATCATTTTGATTTTCCAGCTTCTCATAATCTTCTAGCATCATCTTTATGCAGCTTCTCAATCTTGATAGGATATTTGGGACTCAGTTACTATTTCTTATGGGTTTATCATTCACGAATCCAACTTATGCAGCTGCTATTCAACCATCCATCCCTGTCTTCACCTTTCTATTGGCTGTGATGATGGGGTAAGTATCATTTACCTCAAGATTACCATTTACATATTATTCAAAAAATTTGAGTGTCTTCCTTCTCTTTGTATGCAGTACAGAGAAAGTGAACTTGTTTAAAATCGAGGGCCTAATGAAAGTTGGAGGCACTCTCGTTTGTGTTTCTGGTGCCTTAGTGATGGTTTTGTTCCGTGGTCCTGTCTTGTATGGAGATAAAGATGCAGACTATACAGCAAAAACTGTAATTATTAACAGAAGTCAACCTGAGCTTCATGGTTGGTTGTTAGTATCTAGTTTTCTTGGTCTTGATCTATGGCACATTGGGGTTATATGCTTGATTGGAAACTGCATCTGTATGGCTGCTTTTATCGCTGTCCAAGCACCGGTTTTGAAGAAGTATCCTGCTTACCTTTCGGTAACAGCGTATTCATACTTCTTCGGTGCATCAATAATGATCACAACAGCATTTGTGTTTGTTAGAGAGCCTAAAGAGTGGCACTTGACACAATCCGAGATTCTTGCAGTTATATTCGCGGTAAGTGTTTGCAAATAACATGTTTATTTAGGTGTGTTTGACACAAAAGACTTCTCTGAGTATTTTCTTTTTTTTTTTGGTTATTGATTCACAGGGAGTGTTTGCATCAGCTCTGAACTATGGACTCTTGACTTGGTCTAATAAAATTCTTGGAGCTGCTTTGGTTTCCCTATACAACCCTCTTCAGCCTGCTGCATCCACCTTTTTATCGACGATTTTCCTCGGCACTCCAATCTATCTTGGAAGGTTTCTTGTTTCATCTTTAACCCCTCCTTACACACATACACTCACACAACATCTTTCTCTCTTTTTACTTAGATAGAATCTCTTAAAATCTATTGTCTTACTTTCTCATGTGCAGCGTTGTAGGTGGAGTACTCATCATTTTGGGGCTTTATATTGTTACTTGGGCATCTTACAGAGAACAGCACACAACAGTTTCAGGAAATGTGATTACTTCTTCCAGTGATGTAAGAATTTCTGAGCCTCTGATTCACAGAGATAGCACTGGTGATAAAATTTGGTAAAAAAGATGGTCATTTCTTATTACTGTCGAACAAGAAGTATACTCGTCTCTTTCAATATAAGTGTTATTTTGACAATTTTCACACAGATTAAAAAAAGATTGAAAGGTATTTAAGATGTTATTACTTACATTTACTTAACTAATAGTATTTTAGATAAATAAAATTATTTATAAAATTAATGCAGTTTGCAGTTAATTTCAAGTTAAAATTAAATATAATTTACATTAAGATTCTAAAGTGATATTTTTGTGTAACAAAAAAATATACTAGAATAACATTTATTATGATACATAAAAAGTATCACGTAAAAGTTTCTTTTACAGTTAAGATGTGTTCGTTAGTTCCTTTGATCTCTTTAATATCTCTTTTATTGATTTTAATTCAACTGGAGCAGTAGCAAATTATCAATAGAGCTGATAGACAAGATTAAATTTGAATAGCCAATCCGAGACAAGATCATGGCTGTTCTTGTCAAGAAAGTGACGACTCAATTACTAAAGATCATTGCTTACTCAATAACACATATATGTTGGAAACTGAAAAAAGAGTTGAATACAGAAAAAAAAAATGTGTTATTTGCGGTTTTTACCTCATAAGTTTAAAGGGATAAAATAATACCCAATTATTTAAATCAACAAAAATCTTAGAATACAATTATATACTCTCTTCGTTTTTAATATAAGTTGTTTTAGACTTATATACGTAAATTAAAAATAAAAAGTTATTTTTTTATATTTTCTAAACAAAAACATCATTAATTATTTACCTAACCACAAGACCCACGGATCTTCTCCAATAAGACCTAATAAAATAAAATGATCGGTTCGGGTCCTACCCGGACCCGGATTTTTCGGATCAGTTCCGAGTCGGGTCTTCGGGTCAGAGTAAAAGGCCCAAATCTAACATATGGAATTCATCTAAAAAGCATTTCCAACCCTGCTGCAACTCTACTGCATAATTTAGCTATTGTTAGTAAAAAGAAAAAAAGTAGTTGAAAAAGACTTCAAGAGATCAAGCCTTCTCTGGATTTTCCAGATTTGCGTTCTTCCACAGTTGGAGCATTTAAGTGCAAACGGCTAATTCTTTTTCTTTCTTGTGATGGCATTTAAGTGCTAACAGGAAAACATGATTTCAAAGCATGTATTTATGATTTTTAAAAATATCAAGACATCTCTGGACAGATTGGTCTTCACGTGGGAGCATTCACGCTCGAACAAAGAAAGATACCTAACTGTCCCTTACTTTGCTAACATTTTTTATACCATTTTATTTGAATGATTTGATTTTCTTTGTTTGTTTTTAGCTAAACTGGTAAAAGCTTGTCTCATTTACCATTGAAAAGTATCCCTTTAATAGAAAACTCTATTATTGAATAGCAGCATTCTCTATTCTTGTTCATTCGAATTTATAAGTATATATTTTATTTTATTTGTATTTATCATTTCTAATTTTGTGTGGATTTTACTTTCTTATGGAAATTTTGAGTCTAGTAACTTATGGATTTATGTTATTCAGTTTATGACTGAATGTGGATTAATTTAACAAAAAAATTCTTCATGTATATTTTTGGTCATCTTCAAAAAGGCTTAGAATATTTTGATCAACTTGATCTTATGTTTGATTGCTTATAATAATTGAAAATGTAAATCTAAAATGAATTACTTAAAATACTTTTAAAATTTACAAAATAAATTCGCAAATATTATTTCAAAAGTATTATTAAAATACAAACTACATATAAGTAAATGGTTTTAGAATCATGCAATGTAAAATATTAAAATTGTGAAATAAAAAAAAATTTAATTTGAGAAAAAATTGAAATAAGAAAGAGTCAATAGATTAACTTTAATCATTTGGTTAATTATATGTTCTTCACTTTTGTAATTGCTTTTCCAAACTGCATGATTCCGGTTGTTATAAATTTTAGCTATAGATTCTAATCATTAGTCATATATATATTAGATTCAGTTATAAAATTATTCGGATTTAAGAAAATATGAGTTTTTTATTTTGTTTTCAAAGTATTTTGTTCAAGTAGTATAACTATTTTCTTGTGGACTTTTACCTTATGAGATTCATTTAATTTCTTTATAGTTAGACTATCTCCAATGGTTTACTCTATTTTTTACATTAAAATAGAGTGACTCTATAATAAAGTTGAAGTTTACTCTAATGTTACTCTATTTTAGAGTGAAAAATAGAGTGATGAACAAAAAAAAACAAATTACTCTATATTTGGAGTAAACCTATTTTCACTCAATTATAGAGTGAAAAATAGAGTACCATTGGAGCACTTTTTACTATAAACTCTATTTTAGAGTGAAAAATAGAATAGGGTTGGAGATGCTTTTATAACCTTTTAAAATTATTTCTTTTGTTTTAATATTAGTGCCATTTTAATATTTTTTACATAGAATAAAAAAATAATTGAAATGTATTTAGGTTGCTAGGGAAAACATTAAATAGCAAAAATAAAAATCATTGACTTATTGTAGTACGTAGCTATTGACTTTCTCTTATTTCATCGTCAATAATGTTGCTGATATAAAATATCTTAATTCCTGACAATTTGTGTGGATAGATGTAGCTTTCATCTTTCTTTCTTTTTTGCTTAACTAGCTTTCATCTCTTGCAAATTGTTAAATAAAGATTCAGCTTTTTTTTTTCGTTAGTTAAAAAGATTTCTTTGAACAAATCGAGATTCTTCCAAATCTGAAGATTCTTTCTGTAAACAAATGCTCGAAGAATCTTTCAACTATCACTCCCTACACATTTCAGGAGAAACATATTTTATTTTCCATTAACAAACACGTAAAGTGCGAAGAAGAAGAAGAAAGAAAGAGGATATGGCGGCAACGTGTCCTCCTTTCGACTTCTCGGTGGCATATTACAAAGTTAGCGGAAACGCATGCGAGAGGCGGAGCAGCTTCTTCGGAGATACGACGGTGCTCGACCAAGGCGTTGGCTACGCCGTTATTCTCGGTTTTGGTGCTTTCTTTGCCGTCTTCACGTCTGTTTTGGTTAGTCTTCGTTTCCCAAAACCAAAATATTATTATGAAAAAAAAACAAAAAAATAATACTATCTTTTCTTTGATTTGCTCGTGACCACACAAAAAAGTATATACCTTATCGTACGAGATTATTTGATTCAGAGGGTAAAACAAATGATAATACTTTTAAAGGTCACATACGCCCAAGCCTAGTCGTTAATAAGGATTTTCCACTATTTTGGCCTCTAACTAATTATATTATATTTTGGTTTACCAAAAAAGAACTAATTATATTTTGGTTGATTATATATATATAACTGACTTTGGAATTTAATGAAGTATATAAACATTTTAAGATAAATTTTAATATTTTTTCTATTAAAAATTATATAATTTGTATATTTTTAAAAAATTTGGAAGTCAAAAACTAATGTGTTTTTAGGGTCTTAACTCTTAACCAGACCATGACAGAAGTGCACAATTTTCAAAATGATAATACATGCATAATTGTCTTAAATACATCTTTCTAATACCAATGTTATATATTCAATTTTTATATGATAATTTTTAAAATAGAAACAATATTCTAATTTCGAATACACTAGTTTGCACAGGCTAGAAATGGTTTGTTTCGTTTCATGGTCATATTCGAAAAATCTGGATAACAAAAGTCGATAGATAGTAGTAATAAATAAATAATGTGATACTTATCCGAAGCAAAACAGATCCTGGATATAAATAAATTGAATAGTGTACGCGTTTTGGGAGTCCGACTGAGTACGACAGTTCACTGATTCGACAAAAAAAATTGGATATTTTTTTGAGTCCATTATGATAAAAAAAATCTGTGATAATGAATGAAGGTATGGTTAGAGAAACGATATGTGGGGGCTCAACATACCTCTGAATGGTTCAATACAGCCGGAAGAAACGTCAAGACAGGACTCATTGCAAGTGTCATTGTGTCACAGGTAAAATCATGATTTTAAATTCAGACATTAAGTANTAATACTTTTAAAGGTCACATACGCCCAAGCCTAGTCGTTAATAAGGATTTTCCACTATTTTGGCCTCTAACTAATTATATTATATTTTGGTTTACCAAAAAAGAACTAATTATATTTTGGTTGATTATATATATATAACTGACTTTGGAATTTAATGAAGTATATAAACATTTTAAGATAAATTTTAATATTTTTTCTATTAAAAATTATATAATTTGTATATTTTTAAAAAATTTGGAAGTCAAAAACTAATGTGTTTTTAGGGTCTTAACTCTTAACCAGACCATGACAGAAGTGCACAATTTTCAAAATGATAATACATGCATAATTGTCTTAAATACATCTTTCTAATACCAATGTTATATATTCAATTTTTATATGATAATTTTTAAAATAGAAACAATATTCTAATTTCGAATACACTAGTTTGCACAGGCTAGAAATGGTTTGTTTCGTTTCATGGTCATATTCGAAAAATCTGGATAACAAAAGTCGATAGATAGTAGTAATAAATAAATAATGTGATACTTATCCGAAGCAAAACAGATCCTGGATATAAATAAATTGAATAGTGTACGCGTTTTGGGAGTCCGACTGAGTACGACAGTTCACTGATTCGACAAAAAAAATTGGATATTTTTTTGAGTCCATTATGATAAAAAAAATCTGTGATAATGAATGAAGGTATGGTTAGAGAAACGATATGTGGGGGCTCAACATACCTCTGAATGGTTCAATACAGCCGGAAGAAACGTCAAGACAGGACTCATTGCAAGTGTCATTGTGTCACAGGTAAAATCATGATTTTAAATTCAGACATTAAGTATATATATATATATGTATTTAACTGTTATAGTGAATACAATTACTGATTTATTTTTCCTGGTCGTTGGATGCGTAGTGGACATGGGCTGCGACAATACTGCAAAGTTCAAACGTCGCATGGCAGTATGGTGTTAGCGGACCGTTTTGGTACGCTAGTGGAGCCACCATACAGGTTTTCCAAAAAAACATTAACCATATAATACATTCATACGTAGTTTATAATATGGTTTAGTTTATATATGCATCATGTCATGTGAATGATCGATGGTTAACAAAATAGGTACTCTTGTTTGGTGTGATGGCGATTGAAATAAAAAGAAAAGCTCCTAATGCTCACACGGTCTGCGAAATAGTGAAGGCCCGGTACATACAATCTTAATTAGTCTGTTTTAGAGTTTTCACACATATTAAAAAAACATCTTAAATTTTAATGTTCTAATTGTGTGGAGGCTAATTTGTTTTTATATGTTTTTGGTAAATTAAGGTGGGGAACCGCAACACATATAGTTTTCTTGGTGTTTTGTCTGGCGACAAACGTTGTAGTGACGGCGATGCTATTGCTCGGTGGCTCGGCCGTGGTGAATGCTCTCACCGGAGTGAATATATACGCTGCAAGCTTTCTGATTCCTCTCGGCGTCATTGTTTATACTTTGGCAGGAGGACTTAAAGCTACTTTCCTCGCAAGCTATGTTCACTCTGTCATAGGTAATATTACAAAACTCAAAAATAATATATATACACATATTTATATAAACTCAAGCGATTGTATTCAAACCGATAAATTGATAAACCAAAAATGAATTTTAATATGGTTAGATATCCTTGCAATTAATTGTTGTTTATCATCTTTGTTTGGTTTCAGTTCACGTGGTTTTAGTCGTCTTTGTGTTTCTGGTCTACACTTCGAGTAGTGAGCTTGGGAGTCCATCTGTGGTCTATGACCGGCTAAGAGTCATGTCCGCTAAGTCAAGGACATGCTTGGAGCCACTCTCACACCACAACCAAGCTTGCGGTCCGGTCGACGGCAACTACAAAGGCTCTTATCTGACCATGCTAAGCTCCGGTGGTGCTGTCTTCGGTATCATCAACATTGTCGGAAACTTCGGCACTGTCTTCGTCGATAATGTGAGACTATTTTCAATTAAGTCTTTATTTGGTCTATAGTTTGTATATTCCCAAGGCTGAATATGAGTTCTGACACCATGACAACACTAGTACAAACAAATAGGTTACAAGCACATAAACAGTTATAGTTTGTTTTAGTAAGATTTGTTTCCCAAAAGTGTATATATTTGGAATATGATATGTCAAATTCTGAAATATGTAATGTTACATACAGTTTTAAACAAAAAAAATATCAGTATTCGTCACTATGACACGCATTTTGGAAATATGAAAGGTTACAATTTGAATAAATCGGAATCGTATAACCATTTCATCATTGTGTTATTTGTTTTTGTAGGGTTACTGGGTGAGTGCAATAGCTGCTCGACCTTCATCAACCCACAAGGGGTATTTGCTTGGTGGACTCGTGTGGTTCGCTGTGCCTTTCTCTCTAGCCACCTCCTTAGGCCTCGGCGCACTTGCCCTTGACTTGCCTATAACCGCAGATGAGGCTAATCGAGGTCTAGTCCCGCCTGCTACTGCCATTGCTCTCATGGGTAAATCAGGATCCTTGCTTCTTCTCACTATGCTTTTCATGTAAGTACACTTTCTTGATCATATAAAGCTATCAACAAATTTTGGCATACCTTAAAGTAGAGCAAACTGAATATTTGGTTTATTTTTACGAATTTTATGTATCATTTAGATCGATTTGTTTTTGGTTATCTTATTTTATTACAAATAAAGCATTCCCTCCGTTTAAGTGTCGTTATGAAGAATTTTTTTTATATAAAATAAATGTAGTTTAACATGCAAAATTTATTAATTTTATTTTTCAGTTTAATTTTATGTTGGTTGAAATATAGGTAGGTGTATGGGTAATGATGTTTTTATATAAAAAATACGAAAAATTAAATGTTTTCTTAATTCGTGGGCACAAATCTAAAACGATATTTTACAACTCACTACTCAATTTGAGTCCGTTTTGGTTTGTTTGGTTTTACCAACTAAATGCTCATCAAAACTATGATAGTTACGGTCATTGTTTATCCTTAGGGCTGTAACATCAGCTGGTTCTTCCGAGCTAATCGCGGTGTCATCGCTCTTCACCTACGACATCTACCGAACATACATAAACCCTAAAGCAACCGGAAAGCAAATCTTGAGAGTGTCAAGAGCCGCGGTTCTTGGATTTGGATGTTTCATGGGGATTCTTGCAGTGATCTTGAACAAAGCCGGGGTTTCACTTGGGTGGATGTATCTCGCTATGGGAGTTCTCATTGGCTCTGCGGTTATTCCTGTCGCTTTCATGCTTTTGTGGAGTAAAGCTAATGCCTTCGGTGCGATTCTTGGGTCGGTCTCTGGCTGTTTTCTTGGGATTGTTACTTGGTTATCAACCGCAAAGATTCAGTACGGACGTGTTGATCTTGATACCACAGGGAGAAATGCTCCCATGCTTGCTGGTAACCTCGTTGCTATTCTAACAGGTCAGGACTCTCATAGTTTCTTTGAGATTTTTTTTTTTTTTTTTAATAACCGTGGGGATCCGGCGACCGAGGTCAACCGACTAATCCTACGAAACCCACAACACTCCATGTATTCTGGTCATTTAAGATAACCTAGGTAGCTAGTGGGAGTCAAACCAGAATTTCGCCGTATTGAGTTTTTTTCTTTGAATTTCTACTTTTTTTTTTAATCTTGTTTTATTTTTGGTCAATAATGGTTAGATTTTTGGGTTGAATTTTAGTAGTTGGTAGATAAAAATTAACAAACAAAAGCAGATAACCAAACTAAAGTAAATTATTTTCATATTATATTAGTTAAACATAATGAAAAACCTATTTTCTATATTTCAAATATGATTTTTTAAATAAAATTGTTTTGTTTTCCTCTGAATATATTAGACTAAATTTTATCTATGATAGTTTCAGCTTATTTTTTTTTAATGTACCGACCAGTTTCTAATAATACTCTGAACGTTCTTATACATGATTAGTCCTGTTTGGTATTTATTCGATTTTTGATAACATTTTGGTTTTGGTCCTGTCTTACGTGTAAATATATATAGGAGGGTTGGTCCATGCGGTGTGTAGTCTAGTAAAGCCACAGAACTACGATTGGTCGACGACGAGGGAAATCAAAGTGGTGGAAGCAGAGGCTCCAGAGGACGTTATCGATGTTCCTGCAGAGGAGCTAAAAGAAGAGAAGCTCAGAAGAGCCAAAGCTTGGATTGTTAAATGGGGTCTTGTCTTCACTCTCCTCATTGTTGTCATCTGGCCTCTTCTCTCTCTCCCAGCACGTAAGTCTTTCCCACTTATATATAAATCTAAATTAAATTATTTATTCCTATCTAAGTCTCTTTTAGCGTGTAGAATAACTAAATATTATCCTTCTTTCTTTTTGGTAAAATATACAGTTGTTGAAATATATTTTAGAAAAATTACTTTAGATAGCCCCATTTAGTTTGTTCTTCACAAAAATAGTTTTTAAAAAAGAAAATGATTAAAATAGTTTTTTTAAAAGCTAATTTTTTATTAATATGCATTTATATTCATAGGGTTAACTAATTTAGACTTTAGCGTTTAGAGTAAATGGTTGGGTTTGGGGATAGGGTTTCAAATTTCAAAAAAAAAAAATTAAAAAATTGAAAATTTCAAAAAAACCCCGCTATTTTGGTCATTTTATTTTTCTAACAGAATTGCCCTATATTTTAATAAACTTATTACTTATAAAGACACATTCTATTTGTATACTTTACAACTGCAGGTGTGTTTAGCAGAGGATATTTCTGGTTTTGGGCAATTGTGGCTGTAGCGTGGGGAACTATAGGATCCATTGTGATAATTGGTTTGCCTTTGATTGAAAGCTGGGAAACGATCAAGAGTGTTTGTATGGGAATGTTCACTAACGATAGGTTAATGAACAAGCTTGATGACTTAAACCATAAGCTTCATGCTTTAACCAAGGCTGTACCAGAAGCTGAGAGGATTTATCTTCTAGAAATGGAGAAGACAAAGAAAAACGATGAAGAAAGTTGAAGAAAGATCAACATGGTTATAAGAAATATTGATTTTTTTTGCTTTCTTCTTCTCTTGTTTATATGCTTTTGCTTGCTCATGTTCCTTGTTTGTGTGAGATCATATTAGACCTATCTCCTACTGTACAATGTATTCCTCATCTAATGTACTATGCTTGACTCAGGGATATACCTTTGTCGTTGTACTTGGCTAATATGCCCATAAATGAGCTGATACAGCCAAAGTCAATCATAATGAATCTGAATTTGAGAGCGTGAATGATTAACTTAGTGTCTCACTCCATGAAAGACACCCCATTTCTCAGATTGGGCCCGTAACTGGGCCTGGACGGTTGCGCTAAAAATGTCAACTTCTTTTATTATATACGCTTTGATCGCGGCCCACTAAATATTCCACGTCAGCATTTCATAGAAGCTTGCACTATAAGCTTAATTAACTTCAGTATGATCTCGTAACTCCAGATATTTTTGTGAAAATATTACGCTTAGACCTACTTTCTCCAAGACCCATAACATTATGGCATACTTTCTTTTTTTTTTTTTTTTTTTTGAATGAATGTAAAATTTATTCAAGCAAAAAACATAATTACATCAAGTGCAACGGTTAGTTTATATTCTTCTACCTATACGTAAAGACATCCTATTCTCTTCATTATGTGTCTATATCAATCCTAGTTCCAAACCATGTGCGAAGTCCCCTTTCCAGATATGCATGACCCTTGCCTTGCACTGCACTCAGATGAAGCCGGATGGTTTTATCCAATAGCTTACTCAAACTCTTGCATCGGTCATTTGCTCTCCGTGTCTCCTTCTATTGCGTTCTCGCCAAACCCCATGAACCGCTACTTGAAAAGTATATCTGATAAGAAACATCTTTGTATGGCATACTTTCTACTTGTCCAATACTTTCCTATGGCCTTTTGTCTAAATTACCATGCTAACCAAAAAAACACAATTACTAAAAAAAAAAATATATATAGATTTTTTACTTCTTACCTTGGGTTCATTTCCCCCCAATTGCTTAACCTTAGAAATTGCTTCCCCTCTTCGATATCTCTCTCGATCGAGATTTTCTACCTTGAAAAAGCACAACCACATCAGTATCTACTTCTATTTAATCCTCCTCTAATACTTCTATTTGTGGTTGATCAAAGCAACAAGCTTTTGTGGAATGACCACATAGATAAAAGATCTGGGCCTGGAAGATGGTTAGTTGACTCTGTTTCAAACTATAATTGTAAGGATTGTTTTTTTATTTTCAGTAATGCTTATGTTGATGATGTAGATGATATGTAGTCATGATTTTTCCAGCATTCACATCCACTATATGCCAACCACATTTTCTCCGCACAACTCTACTAACTACATTCACATTTTCTCCCGCAAATCACATCGATCTAATCATATATTCGCTGACCACATTATACCTAACCACACATTCTTACACACTTTTTTGTTCATATATTTTTTGTATGTGTTAATATTTAGAAAATGTATCAAAATGGATCTTAAAATGTAAAGGACAAAAAATTATAATTTATAGTAACAAATAAAAATATTTGAAGTAACACAATAATATTAAATAAGTAAATTTATATATGAGGTGGTGAAATATATTATAATAATATAAAACATAAAAAAAGTAAACAATGTAACTATTTTTTTATGGTTATAACATCTTATCTCAGCCACTAGATCACATTTATTCAATGGTCTAGATTGATGTCAAGACCAAACAATTTCAATTCAACATAACTACCTTAATTAAATTTTTTTAATCAATTTGAAATCCAACCAAATTCACTTTTTTGCTATTTCAGCTCTATCAAATTAGGGGCAGTTTTGACAGAAATATTTCACCTTATAAGCACAAAGTACACTACATGCACAAAGTAACTAAATTTGTAAAGGTATGAGTATAAAGTATGCTAATATGTAAAGCTCTCTATTTTTGTGCGCATTTACTTTCTTAATTACTCATTAGTTTCGCATCCCTTCATTCCTTTTGGTCCCTTGTTTTTCATTTTATTACAATTAACTTTAGAAATCGACGTAAAACGTAATTAAATTTATAGTTTGTACACATGTAATGTAACATTAGAAGTATGCAAGTAAAAATATACTCGAGAATTCGTATAGTCGCAACAAATTAGGAAGATTGAATTTTAAATTAAAGGTTGAATTAGAGAAGTGGGGGTTTATGAGTAACAAATAAAGTATTCACGACCCAATTGTGTAAATAGTGTAAACTCACGGAAACGTTCTATTTTCCCTCTCAAAACTCTCATCTCTCTCATAATCTCACTAAATCCCTAATCTAATAATATAAATTCAAAACCACTCTTTCGTCTTCACTCTACCACAGATTCAAAAACCGCTTTCCGATTTCGAGTTTCTCTACAGTGCGATCGGAGACGATGGCGGCTAATCTGACGGCGGGAGCGATCGCGAAGATGCTTAACGGAGAAGTGACGGGGGAGAAAGAGATGACGCCGATACTGCAGGTGACGGAGATAAGGATGATCCAGCAAGCACGGAGGAACCAGGAACTAAGCGTGGAGAGGTATAAGGTCGCCTTGTCCGACGGGATCCAGTCGCAAGAAGGTATGCTCAGTGCTGCCTCCAACGTTCTCGTCAAACAAGGGAGTATTCAAATCGGATCGATCCTCAAACTCACTCGATTCAACTGCAGCCCCGTAAGGAATCGAAGGTATGATTCAATCGAAAGTGATGATGATGAGTTGTGTAGATGATTGTAGAACGAATAAATGTAAATGTTATATTCTGATGAACAGGATTGTTATTGTTAACGAACAAGAGATTATTGCGGAGAAATGCATTATTATTGGAAACACTCTTCCGATGTTGACTCCTAATGCACAAAGCAATAGTGTAGCCAATTCACCTCAAGCTCAAGTTGTTCAAAGAACACTCTTTGGTACTGGTTTTCACCAGCAACAAGCTACAAGAACTGCAGCCAATGGTGTAACCAATTCACCTCAACCTCAAGCTGTTCAGAGACAACCGTTTGGTTCGGTTACATCACCTTCCGCTAGACCAGCAGGTTACGGAAGCTCTAGGCAGGAGCAGAGTTATTATTCTCGTCCACCGGTTCAGCCTCAGCCACCATCTATGTATGTTAACAGAAGTCCCGTGGATAGGAACCAAGCTACTCCAATGATAATTCCTGTAGCTGCTCTTAACCCTTACCAGGGTCGTTGGACTATTAAAGTTAGGGTCACGAGTAAAGGAGAGCTTAAGCATTATAATAAAACCCATGGGGATGGGAAGCTATTCAGTTTTGATCTCCTTGATGCTGATGGTGGCGAAATTCGTGTTACTTGTTTTAATGAGATGGTTGATAAATTCTTTGACATGATTGTTGTTGGCAACGTTTATCTGATCTCAAAGGGAAGTTTGAAGCCTGCTCGTAAAGAGTACAATCATCTTCCTAATGACTATGAAATACAGTTGGAAAGTGGGTCGACTGTGCAACAATGCTATGAGGATGATGCGGCTATTCCGCGCAATCGATTTTGTTTCCGTTACATAGGTGATATCGAGAACATGGAGAGCAATAGTATCGTTGATCTTATTGGTATTGTGTTGTCCATCAGTCCGACTGGTTTAATTATGCGGAGGAATGGAACTGAGGCGCAGAAGAAGGCACTTCAGTTGATGGATATGTCAGGCCGAAGTGTGGAAGTAACTATGTGGGGTAATTTCTGCAACGCAGAAGGACAGAGACTGCAAAGTCTTTGTGATTCTGGTGCGTTCCCGGTTCTTGCTGTGAAGGCGGGTAGGATTAGTGAGTTTAACGGGAAGCAAGTGAGCACCATTGGATCAAGTCAACTCTACGTAGAGCCAGATTTCCCTGAAGCCAGAGAAGTGAGGGAATGGTATGAGAGAGAAGGACGCAATGCTCCATGTATCTCGATATCTAGAGTGTTTTCCGGCGCTGGCAGACAAGATGTTCGCAAGGTGATCACTCAAATCAAGGATGAGAATCTAGGGACCTCAGAGAAGCCAGACTGGATCACAGTCAGTGCCGCTATTTCGTTCATGAAGGTCGAAAATTTCTGCTACACAGCTTGTCCTATCATGAATGGAGAGCGTCCATGCAGCAAAAAGGTGACCAATAACGGAGATGGGACTTGGCGGTGCGAGAGATGTGACCGATGCGTGAATGAATGTGACTACAGGTATATATTGCAGCTACAGTTACAAGACCATACAGGAGTAACCTGGGCCACAGCATTTCAGGAAGCTGGTGAGGAGATAATGGGAATGCCAGCGAAAGATTTGTATTATCTGAAGTATGAGGATCAGGATGAGGAGAAATTTGAAGACATCATCCGCAAGGCTGCTTTCACCAAGTACATTTTCAAGCTGAAGGTTAAAGAAGAAACTTATGGCGACGAAAACCGTGTGAAAGCAACAGTTGTGAAAGCTGAGAAGCTGGACTATTCTCAAGATACCAAGTCCCTGCTAGAGGCAATACATAAACTCAGAACAGAAGATGCAAATTCTCTTATTGTAAACCCAGAGAGTTCTAACTACAGGTCTGGTGCATTTAACTCCGGTATGGGAACCTCAGTGGACGTGCCACGCAGAGAATTTGGGTTACCTGCAGCAAATCAGTTCAGTAGCGGCTCAAGACCTCTAGGCGGTATGGTTTTGTGTGGCGCATGTGGGAGCAACGGTCATGTTTTTGCTAACTGCCCAAGCTTTATGAGTGAGCCACAAGGACAACACTATGTGAGCACACAAGGAAGAAACGCGGGAAGAGGCATGCCAAGGCAACATGTTGGCAGCTACTGAAAGACTTGAGTAAACTATCTCACATCCTCATCATCTTTCTACAATTGGATACTCAGGTCAGAGGCTGTTTGACCGTTTTATTTTACTTTTCTACATGTTTCAGTCGCACTTTAGTCTTCTTTGTATAAATCTCTTTAACGTTAAATAAGCTAAAAAGCTCTGTGAACAAAATCAGATTCCAATAGTGTCGATTACTCTTTATTTGCACTTTAAAAAGGGATAAAACGACACCTTTGTTCTGATTTTTACATAATTCCAACACATAAAACATCCAATCATCACATAGTAGTTTTGATAAGAACATATATCAATAGCAGAGTCCAGTTGATTTAGCAGATTCTCCAACATTCATACTGTAATAAACCTCCTTCACTCCTTCCCTTGCACCACAATGTCCTTTAGCAAAGCCTGAATCATCAGAGATCTGGTTGTATCCATCACCCGCAGTAACAGTCGATGTTTCCGCAACTGTATTCGCAGCTACCGCTCTGAGACGGTAACGTTCAGCTCTTGAACCAATCACCTGTCCCAAGATGGACGCTCCAATGGTCAAAGCCATGGCTGCTTTAGGCATCAGCACAGACTTCCTGAGCATTGCTATGAAAGGCACGGCAGCATGGACCGCCACAAACCACGAAGGCGAAAACTTTATAGTGTGTTCTCTCCAAACACCGAGAGGCACGTTTGCAGCCATCCCCATGAGAGCGATCACGAGCATCTTTTCAGGTAAAGGCTGAGGGCGAATGCTTTTAACCAAAGGGGTCTTGGAAAGAGCAGCTCTTGCAGCTACTATAGGAGCAGGACATCTAAATTTCATACCAGATGGTGGCTGTAATGCTTTAGCCACAAGAGGCATGACTTTGCTTGCAGCTCTGTAAGATTTTGCTATTGGACAGTTCCCGGTTTTTAACCATTCATCTCCAACTGCCTCGTGTTTCGATGAGTCCCCAGACTGCAGAAAACAGGCAAAAGCTGAATAAGTTACTGATCTCCATAGTAAAGTCTTTGTACAATCTTACCTGTTGTTTGTTGGGTTTCTTCTGTTGTTTCTTATACTTGTCTGAGAAGGGACCAAAGCTAAAAGGTCCTCCAGGACCAAAAGCTGATAGGCTTATAGTAGCAACCTTCCCCGCAAGAGGATTGAACTGCGGAGTAGCACGACGAAGAGTGTCATCTTCAAGATCATCTCTGAAACTAGAATGTCCAGAAAGCGGCACAATACCGTCTTTGCCATGGAAGAGCTTAAACGCTGAATCAAATCCAGGACCATCTTCAAAGATCGGACCTTTACTATCTCCTTGTACCACCTGAATCATAATCAAAATAAAATAAACAACTTTACATCACCATTCAATCAAAAAATAGATTATATAACTTCTTCAGATTTAAAGGGTAAGAAAATAGTTACGGGAACTTGAAAATTCAAGGAGGAGAGGGAGAAACAGGTAGGCTTGTTGATGTTTCTGAGGAAAGGGCATTTTTGGATGATGCTTTCAGCAACAAAGGGACAATTAGATGATTCTTCATCCATTGTAGCCTGAGAAATTCAAACAAACCCACTATGATCGATTTTACTATCAACCCTAGAAATCATTCATATATAACAGAAGAATTGATCGTGAAAAGATCTGCTTTCAAGTGCGTTGCAAAGGAAAAAAAATAGGAATCGAGAACGGAACGATGATAAAGCACGAAATCGAATGGAGAAACTCACCTGAGAATATTTTTGATTGTTCTCGCCGGGAAGAATGTTGCAGAGCTTTGATAAAACGTGTGGTGAACACGGACGTGTATGAATGTTACCGGCTGGGTCGGTGAACCGTATAAACTGTTCCTTTTTTATATGAGAAATTCCTTTGGATAGCCCATTTTAGTTTGTTTGTCACAAAAATAGTTTTTAAAGAAGAAAATGACCAAAATGTTTTTTTTAGAAGCTAAAAAAATCATTTATATGCATTTATATCCTTAGATTTAACTAATTTGCACTTTAGAGTTTAGAGTTAATGGGTGGGTTTGGGGTTAGGGTTTCAAATTTAGAAAAAAAATTAAAAAAAAATCAAAATTTAAAAAAAAAAAAGAAGTCTATTTTGGTCATTTTATTTTTTTAGGATTATTTTGTGACAAAAACTTAAAAAGGACTATTTAAGGAAATTGCCCTTTTTTATAAAACCGGTGATCACCAGTTGTTAATTATTTTGTGGTTAACTTTGTATCAAGCACATGGTGTTCGGTGACTATTTTGCCTGTTTGGTAATGGGAGATGGATCTCATGCCGTATATCGTTATGATAATCTGATCCAACGGTAGATATTAGTGGAGTAGCTAAGTAGTTGTTGTAGACTTATTAAGACTTGAAGTGTGAATAAATAACATTTAGATTTATTGACCAAATGGATTATTTAAATTGTATAGTTTCCTTTTATTTGGAAAGGAAAAAGCCAATTTGTGTTTCTTGTAGATAATATTAAAAAGAAGAAAAAAAAAAGAAAAATAGGCTACACAAAAATGATACAAAACTACAAAAGTAGCAACACATAAAAGAAAAAAGAAGCTCGTCATAACATGTGTGTTTGAAATATTGTCTGCTTAGTTGCATCATATAGGTTAGAATTGACGATTGCTTCAGTGTCTCTCATTGGTAATAAATTTAAAACCATCGAGAAAGTTGCACATCGCGACCAATCGGATTTTGGGTCAGGTATAGTTTATGAATTATAAGAAAGCATATTAATTAGAATAATACATATTCTTTTATTCGGAGTTTATTATCAGCGTGCGGGGATAGCTCAGTTGGGAGAGCGTCAGACTGAAGATCTGAAGGTCGCGTGTTCGATCCACGCTCACCGCATAACTTTTTAAGAATCAATTTTTAATGGGCTTGGGTTCGGGCCTGAATTAACTGTACAAAATCAGGCCTAATTTGTAGATAACCATATATTTTGAAAAAGATAACTTTGGCCCAATAAATCAAAAATGTCAAAACTCAAAAGTCATCGAAGATTCAAACATGGATATAACACGAGACAATATATCTAGTTAATTTTTTTTAACATTATCCACGTTTTAAATAATTTTGATTTTGGAGATAGCCTAGCTAAGAATTGTTCTCTGCCGAAAATGATTTCTTTTTGTTGCTAAATGAATATTTTCAGCATTTTTCTTTACAAGTTGTATTATTGTAATGTTTGTTCTTCTTTCATTTTATATTTTATGCTGAATAAAACTTTACTTTCGAACAACAACAAGAATAAAGAGGACATACATAATGAATAACAAACTAATTTAAAAGTAAGATATCTACCTCCTTTATTCCAAATCTAATAAAGTACACAAGCAAGAAGAGAAATCACAAACTTTCCTTTAGACAAACATAATATGCTTTTCAATTTATAGTGAAGATGGAGTCACAGCTCTTACATTTATCTTTAATAATTGGGCTAAGTTCGCGGCTAAATTTATAGGCATAACCATTTTATCAAATACTTAAAACTGAACTTGAATCCAATAAAAAAAATTCAAATTTGAATTCGATTCAAAAATGCAAAACTCATCCGATTTATAAAAATATATGAATGGATATTGAATTAGAGAAGATTAGATATCAAACCCGATCAGATAATACCCAATATCTGAAGAGATAACCAAATTATATACATTAACCATAAATCTCTAATAGTTTAGAGAAATTCATTTTCTCTTTATAATTCACACTAAATATAACCCAATCTCTAAGACCTAATGATTTTGTTTTTAATTTTTCTATACTTTTTAATTTTAATAGAAGATACAGTTTTTTCTAAAGTTGCTTTGATGATGAAGTATTACTCTTTATCTTTAAATACTTATGCCAGTTTCTTTGGTTAACAATTTATTTTATTATTATTTGTTTAATATTATATTATTTAATTTTATTATATATATGTTACTATTAAATTCAGATATTTTTTTGTTTTGATTCATAGGATATGTTTATATCAATCTTTTTAAAAAAGTAATTTTAAATAATCAAACCTGACCCAAATTACCCGAATCTAAATTACAAATATTTAGATTCGATTTGGAGTATAAAAATATTTAAATAAGTTCTATATTTTTATGTCAAAATACCAAAAATACACAATCTAAACTCAAACGGATATTTATATACCATCTATTTTTACTTTTTCGAATAGCTAGTAGATTTTTATTTAAATTATTTTTATTTAATTAATTATATATTAAATAACTATATATTTGTCTACTATATAAATTTTTACTGTGACATTTTTAAGCGGAAGGAGTAACAGCGAAGAATAAATAATGAAGATATTTGAAGAAGGAAAATATTTGAAGAAAATAATAAAACAAAGTAGGAAAAGTCAAGGGAAGTATCTATCATTTTACAACTTGGAAGGGAGAGCAGAGAATTAAAAAAAAAGGCTTGGAGAGGCGGTTATCAAAATCCCAAAATTTACGGTTCAGATTAGAGATGAGATATATAGGGTCAGGCGCAGACGATTATAGCAACCACCCACAAACACGACCACCATATTGCTCAATAATAATATATTCCTTTTTAGCTGAGATATTATAAAGGTGGTTAGGTCTTTTTTTTCTTCTTTTAATTGTTATCACGAGAACCTCACAAAAATACGCGGCAAGGAGAGAGAGAGAGCGGTGGAGTCGTAAGCTTGCGTAGGAGATAACGTTTTCTTCCCGTCGGCGGAGACGGAGGTTATGCCTTTTGGCTGTTGAGGTAATCACAGATCTCTCTGATTTTCACCGATTGCGAGTTCGAGTTTTCGTTTCTGATGTTCCCTTTCGCTTTTGTGCTTCAATCGGATTGATTTGTGGTTAGAGTATTCTTATTTGATCGGAATCGCGTTTCAGAGTTCTGACGGAGTCGAATTTGACGTATCAGATGAATAGGGATCTAGTCTGTGCTCCATTGATTGCAATTAGGGTTTGTTAGAATTCTGTGAATTTTCGTTGGAGTCTTTTTGGAACTGTTTTTTAATGTATTTGAAGCATATATGTTGTACTTGTGATATTGATTTTCTTAGTGATGTTTGTGTTAATTAACAGGTTACATTAAGCTTTAATTCAAGTGCTTTTGAGATATGGAAAAAGGTTACATCTGCTCAGGCTGCTACCAGTTTCGGGTTTCTTCATTGCAAGAAGCACTCGATTTGCGGTTTCTTGCCCTCTCAGGTTTCCTTGGTGGCTCTTTCGTCAACTGCACTTAGTGGTACCACCTTCTTCTGTCATCTTAAAGATGCAATTTTCTATGTCAGCTGTTTCTTGAGAAATTGTCTTTTTGGTTTCTTTTTTTTGGATATATTTGAGGTCCGGAAACCTTCTAATTTAATTATGAAAATAAGGAAATCTGAGGTTTAGTAAATATTATAAAGATTCTTGGGAGTATGAATACATAAATATGGAAAGAAAATGATATCTAGAATTTAGGAAATCTCAAAAAAGGAATAATAGATGATAAGAGTTTATAGAAATCTTATTTTAAGTCCTGAATGTTCTTTCTGTTTTACAGGGCTCATGTCTGCAAGTTATCCTTTCTTTGCATAGTCCTGAAGCCTCATCTAAACCTGGTCCTTACCGTTTAAAAAAAAACTGTGTTAGTCCCTATTCCATGTCTGGTTCGTATGGGAGCTGACTAACGAAGGATGTACAAGCTTCTTTTCAAGTTTTGACATGTCCTAGCTTTGATAGTCTTTTCCTAGAGTCTTCGAACCCCTTGAACGAAGCGTGGGTTTCTCACCCAGAACGTTACTTCCTGTTGGTTCATTGCGTCTTCCAGTCCTCAATATGTTTTGCCTTCTTCTCTTGATGTCTTTCTTTTGCCCTGCTGGTCAACCGTTTGATTTACAAAGTAAATAACGGCCAGCCTACCCAGCGGGGAAACTTTGAGTTTGCTACTATACGAACAACTGGAAACAGAAGTTATATATATATTACAGACAAAAACTAAAAGGGGATACTTTACTTTACTGTAGAGGGGATGGAGAGGTATGTTGATTTCTCTTGAAACTTTCACTTATCTTTTGCTTCAGACCCTTTGATTTATATAATTCCTGCTTGTTTTTTGATGCCTTATGCAACTGCAGGTATAATTTAATCAAAGAAGTTGGTGATGGAACTTTTGGGAATGTTTGGCGAGCTGTCAATAAACAGACGGGTGAAGTTGTAAGTTGTTCTTTTCGAGGGATTAATGCTTCTACTATTTGTACTTGAACTTTAGGGTTCTAAAGTTTTCGATGGACAGGTTGCTATTAAAAAAATGAAGAAGAAGTATTTCTCTTGGGAAGAATGTATTAATCTTAGGGAAGTGAAGGTATTGTATCTTCTTTACTGAAAAGTTATCAGTATTTCTTCTTGTATATTTGCTGACTGCTCTCTTTTCTCATTTTAGTCGCTTAGCAGAATGAATCATCCAAACATTGTGAAGCTGAAGGAAGTCATCCGAGAGAATGATATTCTATACTTTGTGTTCGAGTACATGGTACACTTCTTGCTACTTTTTTTTTTTTTTTTGCCGTAGCTTTTTCTTCTCCATTGTCCTAAATATTCTTTTGTTCTTACTTGACCAGGAGTGCAATCTCTACCAGCTTATGAAGGATCGTCCTAAGCTTTTTGCAGAATCTGATGTCAGAATTTGGTGCTTTCAAGTCTTTCAAGGCCTTTCTTACATGCATCAGCGTGGATACTTCCACCGTGATCTAAAGCCAGGTAATCGGCATATGTGTTATGGGTGTTTTGCTTCAGTTTCCAGGGTTTTCTAACGCAGTCAGACGTAAATATTTTGTCGATGATCATATATATACTTTCCCGATGCAGAAAATCTCTTAGTCTCTAAAGATGTCATTAAGATTGCTGATCTTGGCCTGGCCCGGGAGATTGATTCGAGTCCACCTTATACAGAATATGTCTCAACACGCTGGTAAGGTTCACTTCCCTGATTAAATGAGTCCTTATCAAAATGATTCTATTTGTAGTTAGATGATACATGTGCTGATGGCGATTGCTCTGAATTTCTAACAGGTACAGGGCACCTGAAGTACTGCTACAGTCATATGTGTACACGTCAAAAGTTGGTTAGTGTTCTCAAAATTCCAAGAAAAAGAAGTGTCTTTCAATATGGGGTTGGTCCATTTCTTAACAATGGTGTAATTTTGATTATGTTTCAGATATGTGGGCAATGGGAGCTATTCTGGCTGAGCTGTTGTCTCTTCGCCCTCTCTTTCCTGGAGCTAGGTATTTGTCAAATAGTGTTTAGACGAAAGTATGAAATAGTGTTTTAGATGTAATGCTAAGATAAAAAAGAATGTCTTTTAATGTGTGCAGCGAAGCAGATGAGATCTATAAAATCTGCAGTGTGATAGGTAGCCCAACGGAAGAGACATGGTTGGAGGGACTTAATCTTGCTAGCGTCATCAATTACCAATTTCCTCAGGTAAATGTTTGCTCAAATCTTCAACGTTTCTGGTGAAAGTAGGTGTTTGTATCTTTTGGTTACTAGTAATGATCTGTTTGTGAACGTTCAGCTTCCGGGTGTACACCTTTCAAGCTTGATGCCATATGCTAGTGCAGAGGCGGTTAACCTTGTTGAGCGCCTCTGTTCATGGGATCCCTGTGATAGGCCGACTGCTGCAGAGGCTTTGCAGCATCCATTCTTCCAGAGTTGCTACTATGTTGCACCATCTCTCCGTGCCAAACTTTCTGTTGGACAGAGAGGGTCTCTCGAGCATCAGCAGCAATCCGTCAAAAAGGTGCCGGCGACTTTGACCAGTACTGCTAATAATAATAAGGCGTTCAGCAGTTATGCTACTCCAAAGGCGAATGCTCCTCCTCCTTACGGTGCTTGTCAGACCCAGCGAAAGCAGGAGATGTCTTATAAGATTAACCAGGAGACAGCATGGAACAACAAACCTGTGGGACGTTATCATGTCCGAGATGCTAATAAGTATATACCACCACCTGGAAGGAAGAGTCCTCGTAAGTGAAGTCACATTTTTTTTTTCTTCTGTTTGTGTAGTTTTGATTATTCATTTAGATGAAATTAAATGTATGCACTTCGGCAGCATCTGTGAACAAGACTTGGATCTTTCCTCGTGGGCCATCAGAGAATGCAAATAAACTGGCAAATGCAGCGGTGGGAGGAGGAAGATGGAGTCAAAGTCAGAGGCCGGCGGCGATGAAGGCAGGATGGGTGGGAGAAAGTGGTGACATGTTTCTGAGACCTACACAGCCTCCCAATCCCTACTCTAGGAGAATCGCTGGTTAATGGCCAAGAAGGGTCTTTCCTATGACCCAAACTCATCATCATCTACTACTGTTGATTTGCCTCTTATTTCTGTTTCTTCTTCCAAAACTCTCTTGTTTATCTATGGATCTTTCGTCGTTCTGTTCTTGACTTTTTGAGTTTCGAGTGTCGGTGTATGGAGTAATTCTTTTCATTTCGCAATAAAGCTCTAGACTTTTGGACCAAATTTTTCCATTATACATCCTTTTGTTTGAATAACTCCTGTTCTAGAGCTTGGTCCATTTTTTCTGCATTTCACTTCAGTGATGAGTTACACAACGTGTGGTTGGTTCTCTTCTCCTTGACACAACTATTAACTAAAGTTTAAGTGTCATTAGTTGAGCTCCTCACATAAATGAAACAGGCAAGAAGGACACGAATTTGCAGTACAGATGAAGCAAGAACAGATAATTGTTATGACCTTACAACTAAAATTTTGTTATATTTGATACTCATTCTGTAAAATAACTAAAAGAAATATTTTTCTCTATTTTATTGCGATAAATATTTTTAACAATTGAGGAGATGTGTCCATTTCCCACGTTTTTGCTGCATGAGATGACAAACAAAAAGAGATGCGAAACTATTTTTATTAGTATAGAGATTGGACTTGGTATTTTTCCTTTATTAATGGGGCCCGTATTTTTATTCTTATTCTAATGTCTGTCTCGAATTAAATACTACCACGTTTAGCTGAATACAATTATTATTTAATCACGCCATCTTTTTTTTTCTTTTGTAGTTTTCTTTATACGACGACTTAGAGCATGAGTAGTGGAAGTATTTCAAAGAGTACCTCCTATTAAAACAAATGAAATTTAATAAAGAAAAAGGAGAGATAGAGTAAACATACCAGAAACTCTTTGACAAGAAGCTATTCTTCACTTTGACAAGAAGCTATTCTTCACGTGTATCTATGTTATTGGTACATCTTATTTTATATTTAAATTTTACTGACAAAATAGAAATATATTAATTAAATATAGATAAGAGACTTTTGAAAGTTTTTCATTGCTAAATGATGCTCTTATAAGCTTTTTGAGTCTTTTAATACTAATATTTTCTCCAAGGTAAACTCTGTTTTATTTTTTCTTGGTCATCATCTCCTTTCCTGCAGATTACTCTCGCTTGACTATGGCTCTATATATTTCACATCATCAAGGAGTAGACAAACATGACTTCAAACAACGCTTCCTGAAAAAATATAATGAATGGCATCAAAGCCCACAAGAAAAGAAGGACTCTTCTGAGGAAGATCGTCTTGAAACCGAACCTGCACCTCCAAAACATGAAATCTACGGCTTCGATAACGAGATCAAGTCACTGGAGAACTTCTTGGTGGACCAAAAGGTTTACAAGGAGTTCAAGAGTCTTGTCATTGTCGGAGAATACGGTGTCGGTAAGACAGCCTTGTGTCAGAAGATTTTCAACAAAGAACAAGTCAAGAGTGTTTATGCTCCAAGGATTTGGGTTTCTATGCGTAGCCGCAACGAAACAAGAGAAGTAGAGGACAAGAAGATATCTGTGTTGAAGAGGCTCTTGAAGGATCTTGGAGTTGAAGATGAGATGTTCAGATCCATCCGTGAGGAGGCTGTGGAAGAAGTTTTAGCCAAGAAAGAAAGCATGGAAAATGATGAAGAGACGGTGGAAGAGAAGGAGCTCTCTATTCTGCTATATGCACTTCACTTGAATCTGAGGTGGAAGAAGTATCTGATTGTGTTTGATGATGTGAGAGAAGAGGACAATTGGGATGAGAAACTCGATGAGAAACTCATGGAGGATGAGAAATGGGGAAAGCATCTTTCAAATGGGTTTCCTAAAGGGTCTGGTGGGAGAGTCATATACACAACCAGGGATAAGTCAGTGGCGGAGAAGCTAGTTGGAGAGAGACATGAGATCCATCGACTTTGGCCTCTGTCTGATCATCAGAGTGTCTGGAATATATATGAAGCAGTGGTCGTTGAGAAAGAGAAACAGCCTCCAAGGAACGACAAGAAATGTATAGATGAGCTTATGAACAAGTCTCGTGGTCTTCCTCTGGCTGTCAGACTGATTGCTGAGCTTGATCCTGTGTTTCTTGATGATGAAAATGTCGCGCAAGACGGTTCTACTAAAGAACCTAACGAGTCACCCAACCCGCCTGACCAGTCCAACCAATCCAACCCCTGAGAAGTGGATTAATACCTGTTTCAATGTTATCATCATGAAACCTTGCTTATGTTTTCTTCTAGTATGTGTTTTCTTGTTTGAGGTTGTCTGTTTTTCACTTTGTTGTATCAATAAAACAGAATCTCTGAGAAGAGTTTCTTTAATGGAATGGAACAATGTTTCTTGACCTTGCAATCTGATAACAGATGATAGTTCATTCCCTTTTGTGTTCATTCATATCTCATGCAGAAGCAAAGAAAAACAGACATTGCATAGCTTCTTAGATTATCATTTATAGTTCATGTCTTATTACAACACAATAAAGCAAAGCAAAACACTCCAAAACTCCTTTATTCAAATGTTCACAAACAACATCACACTTTGAAAACACAACAACCACTAAAAGGAAAGGAAACTTCAGACGTAAAACATTGACATTGCATACCGTTGGATTCGCAGGTACCACTCCAAATCCAGTAAGTTTTGTTCCTCCTATAATGTAGAGTTTTTTCCAGATGAACTAGTCTTTCAGGTGCAAGCCATTAAGGAAGCCAGCAAGAAGTCGTTGAGATGAATGAAAGCTAGATGAGGAAGCTCTAGCTAGTGCTGAGTTTGTGTCTATTGTGGACTGTAGCTCCCACAAGGCTCACATCTGTCTTTAACAAGATCAACTCGTTGAAGGGTTGCTGGCTAAGGATGTGCATGGATATAACAGACCTTTTCTCTGGTGTGGATGAGGAACGTTTGGGATCACTGGAGACTCTCTCTGTCTATTACAAATCTTCCACTGGTGGAGACTTTAAGCTGTGGTGGTAGCTTCAAGAATCTGAAGAACCTAAGCGTAGATTGCTGCCCAAATATCATAACGCTTTTCTTGGAGCCAGCTCAGACGCCTAACAGCCTAGAAATCCTCCATATTTTGTGAGAAGCTGGAGAAAAGTGATCAAAGAAGGCGAAGTGTCAACTCTCACTACCCTGCACCTTCATGAATTGCCTATTTTATCAGCTGTTGCTCAAAGCTTCCAGATGAAAAGGAAGATCTCAAAGACTCGGTGAGTGTAACTTTCTTCTACACTCTGTCACTATAAGATGAAATACTTTTTGCATGCCTAACGTTCTAGTAGACTCTAAAAACTCATTAGATGGGAATACTTCCGATCTAAATTGTCAAGATCCGTTTGCATCATATGTTTCTCTGCTTTGTATGGTGGAAGTGTTTGAGTCTTCTTGCAACAAATCTTATCCCTTTTCAGGTCTCATCTTAGCGTTTTACACTGTGTGTATTTGCAGGAATGTGTTTTGGTTAGAGCACTCTGAAGTGTCTGCATCACCACAAGGTTGAAGATCACAAAAGTAGATGGAGCAACAAGATCTAATTTACTTTGTTATTTTCTTCTAAGCATAAATAACTTAACAAGAAAGGAAAATTCGACTGTATATATTTAGCACATGGACTATACATATGCACATGTAGGTGTAGTACACTTACATCCAAACTTGCTTATAAGATAAAGATTTTCATGCTTCAAGAAGCTTTTACTTGAAACTGTCTACACTTACTCTGTTATATGTGAGTTCTTTTGGGATTGGTTGTCTGAAGAGCAGGAGTCCGCCATGAATAATGACTCTTGAGTGCCTAAGTGAATTAGGTGTATTTAAAACCTAAGACTGAGAACTCCGGAGGCAAGGCCACAACCAGGGGGATAGTTCATAGTTGCATACTTCCGTTAACCGGGTAAAGAAACCTAACGAGATGTACAATGTCCCGAAGTTAAAAGAAACACACACAAACCAGTAGCATATGGGGTACAAATGTGAAGCCAGAGTGAGCAGATCGCTATCTTACTTTTAGTGCCATTATAAAATGATTTGTGGAATCTTCATATAGAGATGAAAATGTAGTATGAAAAGTCAGCATGCAATTTAATACTCACTATATATTTCACAATAAAGAGCGCCTTGTTTTAGGGATCTCCACATTTCAGCATTGAACCATGATGCAGAGAAAAAAATATGAAAGTGGTTTAATAATAAGCATCTCTTTATATGATCCATTGATTGGTTTTGTAAGGGTTGCGTAATATCCACACCTAACAAACAATATGGAACCGACCCGAAAATCAAGATACCGAAGACGATTAGACTCTATCTAACTATTTAAAAATGTCTTTTTTACAAAATCTAAAAAACCAAAATCGACTAAAACCGAAAATCAAGTGAGTATTCAAACATTTCTGAACATATATATATTATTTATAACTCTACTTATAGTAATATAACACATAAAATTATAATTATAAATCAAATATATTAGTTATTTTATGTATTTATAGATAGAAATATATGCTTTGAATATAAAATTCAAATCAAAATGTATTAATGGTTACTTTTGCACAAAATATAATCAATTAGAACCAAATCTATGGAGTATTTTTGTTTTACAAAAATATTTTTGGATAAATATAAATAGTTTAGATATAAAATATATGAATGGAATGACGTAGTATGTTTATTTCAGTTTAAACAAAATTCACTCGGATTTGGAAGGACCCTGACATGATGTTTTTGTAATATTTGGATGAGATTGTTTTTAAAAAACAAAAATCGGATGTATAAATAGATTGTACTTATATCCGAAAGGGTATTCGAATGCTTGTGCTTAGTTAAAATTGACAAAAATTTATGGATCAACTAAAATGGAAGTAAATATATAAGAATTGACAAAAATTTAGTTAAAATTGGAAATACTGAAAAGATAATTGAATTGTCCCAGATTCCAACTTTTCCAATCATTGTGTAGTAACTTCAATTTTGCCAGTTAATAATAAATGATCCCTTACAGAAATACATAGGGTATAAATCTAAACTGTTCAGAAAGTTGAGGGGGTTTATAAAAATATGACAGCTAATAAGAAGAGAGAGAGAGAGAATGAACGAGCCTTTCGTCATCTGTATATATAAAAAACTCTCCCCCCTCACTTTTCCCGTCTTCTTTCAGACTCTTTTCTCGTTTTCACCTGAGGAACAAAAAAAAAAGAAGAAACTCTTTCTCTCTCTCTCTCGATCGCTTTATCGCCATGAGTCTGTTTGGATTGGGGAGGTTTGAATCTTCTTCCATCTCTGCGTTAATATTATGCTCAATTTGATTAGATTATGCGATAGTTTACAATCTCAGATCTGATTTGAATAATAATAATAATGATCTTCTATCTTCTGTGATTCAATCGTCGCTTCTAAGGATTCTGGCACATTGAATTGTTGCAGGATCACCAATTCTTATTGTGATTTTTTTTTTCGTTTTTCCCTGATCGAATTGATTCGGTTTCTTCTGTATGTCCTTTTATCAAATCAGAATAATATGATCGAATCAGAATAATATGATCTAAAGTTCCTTTGCTAATTCGAGTGTGTGTGTTTTACATTTCATCATCTAATGAAATTAATATTTTGCCAGATCTTACAAGTAGAACGTTTAGTACGATTTGATGATTAACATTTGTTCTATCTTTCCTTGATAGAAATCAGAAGACATTCCGTCCTAAGAAGAGCGCACCTTCGGGAAGCAAGGTTTGTAATCGCCTTCTATCAAAGCTAATCTGCAGTTGTTTATTTAAACGGTGTTCTCATTAGATTAGATGGAAATGAACTCTCTCTAAGGGTTGAACGTGTTTATGTGATGATGTATTATTATAGGGTGCACAGCTTCGACAGCATATAGATGCCACTTTAGGAAGTGGCAACTTGAGAGAAGCTGTTCGACTTCCTCCTGGTGAGGATGCCAACGAATGGCTTGCTGTCAACAGTGAGTCTCTTGCTTACCTTTTTTTTTTGTTTTGGATTCACCAGTTGATGATGATCATTGCTTTTCTATTCTTCAAATAAATTTTGTTGATAATTTTACCCCTTTTTTTTGCGTGTTTCAGCTGTGGATTTCTTTAATCAAGTGAACTTGCTATATGGTACCCTTACCGAGTTCTGCACACCTGATAACTGTCCTACTATGACTGCTGGCCCCAAGTATTATGCTTCTCTTCTCTCCTTACCTATCTTGCTTTCATCATTCTATTCTTTCTTTTGCATGTTAACAACAAGTCACAAAACAATTTTGCAGGTATGAGTATAGATGGGCAGATGGTGTGCAGATCAAGAAGCCAATAGAGGTTTCTGCTCCAAAGTATGTGGAGTACTTGATGGATTGGATCGAGACTCAACTCGATGATGAGACTTTATTTCCTCAAAGGCTTGGTAAATAATAATATTTGTCCATGAGATCTAAAAGAATACTATCACCTACTACTACATCCTAATAATGTTAATTTATGGTGTGAACTTTTTTTTTTTTTTTTTTTTTTTGCAGGAGCACCATTTCCACAGAACTTCAAGGATGTGGTGAAGACAATATTTAAACGACTGTTCCGTGTGTATGCCCACATATACCATTCTCATTTCCAGAAAATCGTTAGCCTTAAAGAAGAAGCTCATCTCAACACTTGCTTCAAACACTTCATCCTCTTTACTCACGTCAGTTTCTCCTCCTCTTTCTAATTAGGAAATCTTTATACAAATATTGCTTTGAAATACATTTTTATGAACATGTGATGTCATTATTTTGTGTTTTGGTATTTGCAGGAGTTTGGACTGATTGACAAGAAAGAACTGGCGCCTCTACAAGAGCTCATAGAATCTATCATTTCACCTTATTGAGCAATAAGCCCTATTTCAGATATTTAAATCAAAACAAATAAATTAAAATGGTAATATGGTTTTTAATTATAAATCTTCTATCCGTTTGTTTCGAGTTTTTTTTTTTTTTTTTGCTTTCCAAATTTCTCTGTAAAATTTATACATTTACTATGTAAGAAATTCGATGTTGAGTCGTTGTTGAATATCTCCTTTATTCATGTGTTTTCATGTGAATGAAAAAGGAACTTTACATTATTATATTAATTTTCCTTTTTTATAATGATGATTTATGTATACCGTTAAGCATCTCGATTCAAACACTCTTCAACCATCATTAGTACATGGACTTATGCCTGTAAATGGAACGTGAAAAATGGTGCAAAAGCTGGCATGACTAGTCCTTTAATTCTAAATCTTTAATTAATTGTACAGTTTCTGTGTTTATTCACTTTACTCGTTAATTAAATTTACCTTTGTCAGGACACATTCACTGCGTCTCTCTTCTACTTTATTTTCTCTATTTAGCTTTCGAGTTTAGTTTTTTTCTCTTTTCTTTTCCTTTCTCTGTTAAAAAGTTGAATTTGGTGGATTATAGAGAATTTTCAAACCTTTAGCGAACTCATAAATCTTAGAAAAGAAAGAGAGAATCCAACCACCAGATTCCTTGACCGATGATCAATTACGTCTTTGATCTCCCGCGGAAGTACACTTTTCCGATTTGGATCTAAGATTCCGATTTCTGTGGTGGGACATTGTTGTTTGTCCCTTGAATATCTCCTTTCTTCTTCTTCTTCGTCTTCGTGGGTGCGAGCAGAGAAGAAATGTCTAAGATTGTGTACGAGGGATGGATGGTGAGATACGGAAGAAGGAAGATCGGACGATCGTACATTCATATGAGGTATTTCGTCTTGGAGCCTCGTCTTCTCGCTTATTACAAGAAGAAGCCGCAGGATAATCAGGTGATCACAATTCGCGTAGTAGATCTCTGTGGATTCTGATTTGCCGATATCTATTATATGGTTGTGAGCTAGAGACTTGGCTTCTCCAGGAGATTACATTAAAATAAGTCTTAGCTTGATAGATTATAACAGAAGCTTCTCACTAATGGATGATGATCTTTCTTTTACTTGTGAACGTAGCTTCCTATCAAGACGATGGTGATTGATGGCAACTGTAGAGTTGAGGATCGAGGCTTGAAGACTCATCATGGTCATGTCAGTCTTCTTTTTTTATCCTTTACCATATGCTTGTTTTATGTATGCTTACTTAATCTTCTTGTTTGACTCTGTTTTTGCAGATGGTTTACGTGTTGTCTGTTTATAACAAGAAAGAAAAGAGCCACAGAATCACGGTATCTTTGTTTTTTCTTTTCTGAGAATAGATAACATTAGTTTTATCTTGTTAGTATGCATTTTTAATGCTTCTTGTTAGTTCATGGGATGTATATCTTCTTGCTAGATGGCGGCGTTCAACATCCAGGAAGCTTTAATGTGGAAGGAGAAAATCGAGTATGTCATAGATCAGGTCTGTCATTTCTCTCTATTGAATCACTAAATTTTTCTGCCACATCTTTAAGATTATACCTTTGTACCATAGGGCAACTATAATCCGATAGAAAGGAGGAAGCCTCTGTATCTGCCTGTGGATAGATTGGTGCTTATCTAATAATGTTGTGTTGCAGCATCAAGACTCCCTAGTTCCAAGTGGTCAGCAATATGTTTCTTTTGAATATAAGCCTGGAATGGATGTTGAAAGGACTGCTTCATCTTCAGACCATGAAAGCCCGTAAGTGCTTAATTGAACATTTTTTCTGCAGGCTTGTTTATTTTATCTGCCAACAACTCACTTCCTTGATCATATGTTTCCCTGCCTTAGTCATAAGTTATCGTCATGGAGTACGAATACAATTCTCCTCCCTTCCTTTACAGAGAGTAAATCAGACATGTGTTGAGGATTGTGGTCCTTATTACGCAAAAGAAAGTTGTGGTTATATCATGAAATAAGCTTGAAAGAAATGGATCATTAATCCCTGTTAGATACTAACAGTAAGCTAATTATAATTCCTGATATTAGATGCCGTTTTCAATTCGGTTATATTAGCTCTGAATCTTTCTGAAAATGTGACAAATGCCAGAAGATGCTAATCTAGTGCTGTATGTGGATAGTGACCAGTATCGTTTGATATATTATTACTGTTGATGTTTGGCACTGTTTTCTTATGATGACATTTGTATACTTATATTTATGCAGAAATATTATTTGCAATTTTCTTCAGGTTCAGTGCGCTGGAGGATGAAGATGACTCCCGACCTGATCTATTGAGGAGGACAACTATTGGAAATGGTTTTTCCTAATTCATTTCTACATGGACTAATCTGTTCAGCAGCGATCGTGAATGTAATCTAATTACCTCAAACAAACGTGCAGGCCCTCCGGAATCTATATTTGACTGGACTAAGGAGTTGGGTTCCGAGTTGTCAAACCATAATTCCACCAACCAAGCATTTTCAAGAAAACACTGGCGTCTCCTTCAGTGCCAAAATGGTTAGTAGTAATGCATGATTTCTGAAATGTATTACCGCTATTGCAAGGCATTATAGTTTTTTTCTTTTCATGGAAAATTACGAAAATGACGACCTCGAATCTATTTCCCCTAAGGCCTGTGTTGTTCGTGCTTGTAATCTGCTTCAGAATAAAACTTCACTACTATAGAATCAGGAAGATGAAAAAGAAGTTAGTAATAGAAGTTGAATTTGGGTTTAACCGTCTCTCTTACATTTTGGCAGGGCTTCGGATTTTTGAAGAGCTTCTTGAAGTTGACTATCTTGTATGGAAGTGCTTTATAGTTTTCCATACTTATAGCGTAACTTCGTATTGATTAAATAGTAAGTTTATTTAGTCAACAATCATTATTTACAGTACTAAAACATGCAGCCAAGAAGCTGCAGCAGGGCAATGAAGGCTGTTGGTGTAGTGGAGGCCACATGTGAGGAAATATTCAAGCTTGTGATGAGCATGGATGGCACTCGATATGAGTAGGTGTTTTTCCGTCTTCTTTATTCCCATTCATATCAGGTCAAAAGAGAGCGTTCATATGGTGTTCCTTTTTATTCAATTTCTCATAGTTAGACGCTTTGTTATCTTGAAAATTTTACTAGATATTTTTGTAGCAGTAACGTTGGGTCTTTATTATTTATGTTTCCACATCCTACTATAATGTCTAGTCCAAACTCTATATCAGTACTATGTAAGCGAAAGTATCTTTTCTTATGGTCTGGCAGGTGGGACTGCAGTTTTCATAATGGGAGATTAGTGGAAGAGGTTGATGGTCACACAGCAATACTATATCACAGACTTCTGCTCGACTGGTTTCCAATGTAATATTATACCCGAAACATAATCTACTGTCACACTCACACCCTCTATGAGATAGACCAGTTATCTTGTGGGCTCTAGGTTTTATGCAGAGTTTCTTTTATAATGCTTACCATTTGCAATCCTCTTGTTCAGTCAGAATATTTACCTAATTCTTTCCAGGAGCTCTGTTTATCTAACTCATGCTATCAAAATGACTGCAGGGTTGTGTGGCCTCGTGATCTCTGCTATGTTCGTTATTGGCGTCGTAATGACGATGGAAGTTATGGTATCTCCCCTTCCCCTTTTATTTATGTTAGATACTGGAGAGCCTCTTTTATGTATCTAGTTTACTTATTTATCTTGCTCTTTCTGTGAAGTGGTATTGTTTCGTTCTAGGGAGCATGCAAATTGTAGTCCACAACCTGGATTTGTTCGGGCTCATCTTGAGAGTAAGTGTAATAGCATGCAAATTGTGGTCCACAACCAAATCTTCTGTTGTATTATGTATTACAATCTTTACTAACTTCTCTTGTTTAGGTGGAGGATTTAACATCGCCCCACTAAAGCCCCGAAATGGGAGGCCCCGAACGCAAGTGCAACATCTAATACAAATTGATCTGAAAGGTTGGGGTGCAGGTTATCTTCCAGCATTTCAACAACATTGTCTTCTTCAAATGCTGAACAGTGTCTCTGGTAAGTTTCTTTTTCACAGAGATCCATGTGGAAAAGGACTTCTACTCTTCTTTAAACCGCACTTGCGTCCTCCATTCCAAGTCATGGGCTCATGTTCGTGACAGGTTTGCGCGAGTGGTTCTTGCAGACGGATGAAAGAAGTCATCCCATAAGGATACCTGTTATGGTTAACATGGCACCTTCTTCCTTAGCCTTGGGTAAAGGTGGAAAGCCTCAGCATAAGTCTTCGCTTTCTATTGATCAGACAAATGGGGCCGGGAGAAACTCTGTGCTAATGGATGAAGACTCGGATGACGATGACGAGTTTCAGATAGCTGAATCAGAACAAGAGGTTGGCCTATCTTTTTAACCATAGATTCTATCGAGTAAAGACTATCTTAACATTTAACTATTTCAGCCTGACACGGGTAAGCCGGAGGCTATGGGCAAGAAAACAGGTGAAACCTCAGAAGAGGAACCTGCTCTCGACATTGATTTGTCTTGCTTCTCGGGTAATCTACGACACGATGATAATGAAAATGGTCGTAACTGCTGGAGGATTTCTGATGGGAACAACTTCAAAATCCGTGGCCAGAGTTTCTGTGAAGACAAAAGAAAGGTTTGTAAATTTTTCACCTAATGAATTTTTTAAAGATGGACATTATTGTACCTATTCAATTTCTGATCACTCTTAACGTTTCACTGAAGACTCCTGCTGGGAAGCATCTAATGGATCTTGTCGCCGTCGATTGGTTTAAAGATACTACAAGAATTGATCACGTGGCTAGACGCAAGGGCTGTGCAGCACAAGTAAGAGATACAATCACCTGAGTTCGTGTTGCTTAAGTTCCTACTTAGTAGTCTTAAGGAAAGATATTAATATCCCGTTTCCTGTGCTATTATTGATTGCTTGATAAAATTATTCAGGTTGCTGCAGAGAAGGGTCTTTTCTCATTGGTAGTAAATGTTCAAGTAAGTTTTTCCCCTGAACTACATTGTAATGTACAAACTAGGTTATTTTTCTAATAGATATGTTTAAACCGGTATTTTGGTAGGTTCCTGGATCAACACACTACAGTATGGTATTTTATTTCGTGACAAAAGAACTCGTACCTGGGTCCCTCTTCCAACGGTTTGTTGATGGTGATGACGAGTTTCGCAATAGTAGGCTCAAGCTTATACCTCTAGTCCCCAAGGTATCTCTCCCTATGCTTTCTCTTTCTTTTCATGTAACGCCCTAAAACAAATTGATTCACATGGTACCCCAATCATGCAGGGTTCATGGATAGTAAGGCAAAGCGTGGGAAGCACCCCATGTCTCCTCGGGAAAGCAGTGGATTGCAACTACATCCGCGGTCCTACATACTTAGAAGTGAGTCCACATTTTTCTAGCTTTTTAAAAGAATCAGAAAGTTACTCAAAACGATTTTTTTCTATCTCGTGCAGATAGATGTAGATATCGGTTCATCCACCGTGGCAAATGGAGTTCTCGGTCTTGTCATCGGTGTAATCACATCTTTGGTTGTCGAAATGGCTTTCCTTGTACAGGTAACTCAATCTAGCAAAACTCCATCCTTAGTGTTGCTTCTTCTTCTCTTGAGATCTTAAGAATGATCCCGAGATTGTGTTTCATAGGCGAATACACCAGAAGAATTGCCGGAGAGACTTATCGGGGCAGTGAGGGTTTCTCATATAGAGCTATCATCGGCTATAGTTCCCAATTTGGATTCAGATTAGTACTTAAGGTCTATCTTCTTTAAGTCCTGCCTTAAAAACCTTTATATCAACTTCATGTTTGGTCTTGTCTCTTTACCTTATATACACTACACTACTCTCTATTCTTTTCTTTCCTGTTTCTCTCTTATCTTTTGATGTTACACTATAATGAGAAAGAACAGGAAAGTAAAAGCGATTAATTAATATACTTTATATAAAATAGGCGACATATAATTTTTGCTTCAAACGATATTACTTCGAACCTCCATTCTTCAGATTTCTTCATGAACTGTATGATCTGGACTAGGATAGAACGGAACAGATGAAGCATGTGAGGTTGTGATATTGCTTTACAATTTTGGTGTGGTACTCTCTGATTGAAACACAACTCGAGGTTCGCGTAAGTTACTTGTGCTTTCACAGTTTCACTCAAGAGTTCTGATTCTAAAGCAGAGCCAACACACAACCGAGTAGGAACGTCTATTATGGCTATGGCACTTCCATGCGATACAAGCAAGTTCCACTGCAGCGAGGAGGAACAACTAGTTCATGAATGTTTTATCTTCTGTCTAGGTAGTTAAATAGTATAAATTTCTTTCTTCGTAGCAAAAGGTCTAAGTTTAGAGTTAAAATGGACTTTTCTACACTACTAAACTTTACTACACTACTCTCTATTCTTTTCTTATTAAATCAAGATTATACTAATAATTGCAGTATGTAAAGTTTGAATTTAAAATGGACTTTTCTCAAAAATAAATTTAAAATGGAATAAATAGATTTGTCTCAAAAAATAAAAAGTTGTACGATATGGGTTATTTATTCAACAGAACTTATAATTGTAAGAATCCCGAGAAGAACAGTTGTGATAAAACTGGCAGAAACCACATGGCCATGAACCGTCTTGCCTGTACGATGATTCAATGTCTGTTATAAAGTTAGTGTACATTATTTGTCGCCAGAGAATTTAGTCTATATGAATAATAATGAAATGAAATGAAATTAAGCGCAAACCTTTACCGTTGGCTCGAACTTCACAATAAGAGATAATGAATTCATTAACTTATGTGTATGTAATCACTGTGATCGTAAAAATAATTATGTGTTCTTTTCACAACGTATTTAGTTCCTTCTTTTGTTTTCTTTTTATATTAAGTAATTTACATACCATACTATTCAATATCTATTACGGTATTACCGAACGATGACTACTATTTATTTTCATAGATATAATTATTGATTAACATGTTAATTATATTAATTAGAGAAAACATGCCGCAATATTTTGCAATGACGAAATTACATTTTTCTATAACTACTAATAGACAATTCGTTATAAACTCGAATTAAAAAGAAAATATTGTTCGTTCGGAACACTAGCGATGAATGAGTTTATCACATGATATGTAAACTATATATATAAACATGTGCAATTGGCCAGTAGAAGCAAAGTCAAACATTAGCTTAGATCACTAATTTACTTAAAATTACTTTTGTTTGGTAAGGAAAATTTACAGAAAAAATATTCATATAGTTGACCGTTCATGTTAGGAAGTCATATGGCCGCAACAACTATATACATCCATCTCAGCTTAGCTAGTTGAAAAAACAATGAATGCGACCAGAGACGAAATCCATAAAACAATTCAAGTAGCCAAATCAACAATTTAACAAAATTAAGAAAAAACAGGACTCAAAAGATTAAAACAATTCAATGTTCAAAAAAACATTAAAACAAGTCCTTATACTACAAGACATGCCAGGGATTCATCCAAAACACACACCAAAAAGACCGGTCAACTGATTAAAATAGTACAAACTGAACCGGCCGGTTAAATAAATCAAGCCTCTAAGAAACCGGTCATCCTAAGAACCGAGTTCCGGTGACGATTCAGGTCTCTTCCCTTAAGTGTACAAAGTGAAAACGCTATTTGCTCTTTCATTCTTCTTTCGATAATAACATGCGGTGGAGTTTTATCCTCCTCCACCTCCTCCTCCGTCGTTTCCCATTCTTTATGCCGGAAATGATTCACCGGAATACTCATTGGAGATGTTTTCTCCGCCGTCATCCGCCTTCTTGTGCCCTTCTCGTCGTTACTGACGTTAGAGAGTTTAGTTTTCCTGTTACACTCTTTGATTGTGGATTGGCCCGAAAATATAATGTCTGATTCTTGATATTCTTCCGACATTGGATTATCAAAGATTCTTGAAAGAAAAACAGTTAAGAGAGATTATTGATGATGATGGAGAAGAGAATACAACAATGAGTTAAAATGAAATTTATAGACTGAGTCACTGAGACGTATGTCGAAAGAAGAGAATATTATGTCCTACACGTAAGATCTACGTACATAAATGTGTATGTATATACATGTGTTTGTATATATACGTGTACGTGTAGTTAAATATAGTGTTGCATGTGATGACGTCATCACGATACGATCTTTCTTCTATGAAATACGTGGAAGCTTCATCATACTCATGAAGCTTCATCATCACTCACCTCATTGCCATGTATAGCTAGCTGATTAATTAGCTAATAATTAATCTTTTTGAGTTTATTGACTAATTATTCATGATTTCCAGAGTGTTATTATTTTTCAAGGACAACTAGTCTAAGTTTACAGCTTTTCTTGTACCATAAGTAAATACTAGTGCATTGATTTAGATGTTATAAAAATTCTCTGATTCGTTTATTTTGTGACATGATTCATATAAATTAACTTAAAATTCTTTTTAATTAACTTTAAGAGTCTTTTAAATAGATTTCTGTAAATACTGAAAAGAGAAAGTAATATCATTAATTCAATTTTGACTATCTAGTCATTAACTAAATGTAAAGAACTGTTGAATGACTAAACATGTCTTCTTAAATTGGTGTGATTATTTAAATCTTGTCGAACCTTGGAGGCCATTTTGCCATTTTATGGAATTATCAGTTGAGAATCTGAATTATTGAATGAGAATAATCTTTTTGATTAATTATTCATGAATATTTAAAGGTACAAAATTAATTGAATATCTCTCCCAACAACAAAATCACAAGGATTAGGAAAGAAGCTGAGTCGGTATGAAGTCATATATAAAACGATCCCCGCGGCGCGTCCGGAGGAAACGCATAACGCGTTTTCCATCTCAACTTCACGCTTCTACGTGTTTACACGCTTATACCAATTCTATCCAACTCCAACACTTGTCTCATAACACAATCTAAGTTAATCTTAAACGTCGGCACAAAAATAACATCATCTGGCTTTGGGTTCTCCAGTACTACACGTGTTTGTTTTGTCCGCAACAGTCGCTTTCTTATGCGATTTATGGTGTTAACGGCATATGCTTTTTGTTGCTTGAAACTTTTGCATATTCAATGTTGGTGTTTTAAAAACATACGGCAAATCGTTCAACACAAACTTTAGAAAATGACAATTCAAGAAGCGGTAACTATTAAATAAACTAATGTTGGGAGTCTTAAGACGAAAGTTCGATTTTGAAGAAAGTTTCTTGGAATATTGTATTAGAGTATATTTATTGAGGGTTATTAAGGAAGGATTCTTAGCGGAAGTTAAGAACTGATTTTTAACTTTTTTTTTGGTTAAAGTTAAGAATTCTTCCTTAAGAACCCTTTAATGGATATGCTTTTAGTATGGATGGCGTCCTTTTCTTTTTCTTTGATGATTTAAGAATATATATACTTCATCATAAAATAAATAAAAAATATAAAAATCAAGCCAGTTCTCAAAAAAAAAAAAAACTAAGTCTAATGGGGGTAGAAAAGAGATTCCTTAACAAAAAGAATATAAAAAGTCATTGCAGAGTTTTTAGGATGGAATTCTTAGCATAATATAAGAACCGTTTTAATTTTAACATAAAAGGCTTTATCATCTTAGGCTGTAACGGGTAAATATAAAAGGAAAGAATCAGAGATGGGTATGATACAAGATTTTTATCCTTTTTGGGCTTGTACAGACAATTATAGCTATGCTTCTTGGTCAACTCAAATGCGCCCTTAATGATATTCATGTGCCCAGTCCAAGTAATTCAAAGTATTTATAGTTTTGTTTCATACAGTGCCCATCTTCACAAAGCATAAGAAAACAAGTAAGCTATGAGAATACTTATTTGATTTGACCACATGAAAGAAGTCTGTAGAGTGATTAGAAAAAAGGTCTTCTATTTCTTTCACTTTAACCCCTTTAAAATCCAAAACCAATAAAACAACCCAAATAAGCAAACAACAATCAAGCTAAGGAAACAGCAATTGGACTCTTCACAACATGGTAGTCATCTGTCCAACTAAACCATCCGAATTGGTATTGACCCTTTTCAGTCTCATTCATTCTCTTGTGACTCTTCTCCTTCCTTACCGTGACCACGATTTTAAACCTTTTCTTTTGACCAATCCGGTTGAATGACAACACACTCGGTTTAGCCTTAACCGAGACACCCACTGGCGACTGAGCACTGAATATATAAGTGCTTGTTGCGTTACCATTTCCAACATTTGTAACCGTTCTTTTAACGGTCACTGTCTTGTTGAGATTCGGGATTGCGATTGACGGGTAATTAAGGTTATAACCGGGAGGGGTTTTAGTAGGACATTTGAATGTTGGGTCGATATTGGTAAAACCAACCGAACAACCATAGAGAAGATAAGCTCGGTATGATGCATCGTAGATTAAACCTGGATCAGCAGCTTTGGTAGGTCTGAAATGTCCTGACCCAAGTGCAAATGGGTTCGCGGGTAAACCATTAGTGTCTTGGATCGGTTTCTTCTCATCATTGGTCATCCAAGCTATAACAATTACAAGAAACACATTAAAGTACATCTCAAAGACAGTTAAAAAAAAAAAACGGTTAGGTAAACCGAAGAAATAATCGAGTTTTTTTTTTTGTTTACCAGTGGTCATAAGAGCAGATCTTATAGCAGCGCTACTCCATTTAGGATGAATAGCTTTGAGAAGAGCAATTGCACCAGACACATGAGGACAAGACATTGAAGTTCCTGTGTAGATATTATAATCAGCAACTCTTTGATCTACCCAAAGTTTGCTAGGTGAATCTGCTCCACTCCAGGCAGCTAGTATATTCAGTCCCGGTGCAGTAATATCCGGCTGTAAAAATAGTAAAATATATATTAAACTGGCTGATTCATTTATGACTAGTTGTAGTTTTTTTGTTTGCTTAAGTTAAAAGAACCAACAAAGTTATACCTTTAGAATGTTGGGATCTACCACGTTCGGACCACGGCTAGAGAACCCAGTCATTAAAGGAGCTGGCTGGTTTTTGTAAACAGTGGTCCCTGGTTTGATGAAAGCTATGGGGTTTTTATCGGTTTTGATATAGTCAATAATTTTTTCGACCACGGTTGGGGTAACGGCAGCAGTGGCAACAAAGTGAGAGTCTGAAGGAATTTCATTGCCGTTTGCCAGAGAGTTTCCTAGAATCATACCAACTCCTCCGGCTCGTTTTACCTCCATACCTTTACCAATTCTTGAACCGGCTCCTCTTAAACATAAAACCACTTTACCATTCACAAGCTCCGGTTTAAGTGAATTCGGTAAACATTGCCTTCACCAAAGAAACAAAAACCCAGCAAATTAAAATACAAAACCAAATAAGATTAATTATCAAACTTAATAAGAGACCAAGTCTTACGATGTATTATTCAATGCAATACCGGGAACTGTCACATTAGCAGCATACACCAGAGGCGCAAATTTATCCATTTTAAATGCTGTTATCGACTCCGTCTAAATAACACAAAAGAAAACTATAGGTTATACAAAAGAATATATACCATGCATATACAAATGACTTTTATTAGTTAAAATTAAGAGACGATTCTTATATTACGTTAAAAACTTCATCCTAAAAACTCTGCAATAATCATGTTCTAATTACCTTGACTGTATATCCATTACCAAGTACAAGACCGCCTACGAAAGCACGATCAAGAGTACTAGCTCCGACGGTAATGATCCACGGAGCTGGATTCGACAAAGTCCCCGGTTTAGGCCCTGAGTTCCCCGCACTAGCCGCAACTACGATGTTTCTTTTAACCGCATGCAACGCTCCTATCGCGATTCCATCTTGAGAATAGGGCAAAGGGTCTGTAGTCCCGATGGAAACGCTGATCACGTGAACCCCATCACCGATTGCATCATCAATCGCGGCAAGCATGTCTTCTTGTAGACATACGTTCCCGTCCACTTTTTCTTGGTTGGGCTTGGCCCAACAGGCTTTGTAGACAGCTAGACGAGCTAATGGTGCACCACCCGATGCCGAGCCCATTGCAAAACCGCCGAGTGCGGATGCACCGATGACTCTTCGGCCGACCGCGGTAGAGGCTGTGTGGGATCCATGTCCGTCGGGGTCTCGTGGAGACAAGAAGTCTCTGTTTGCTGTAACGTTGAACGCTCCGTAATATTTTTCGTACCCTTTCACGTAATACCTCGCTCCAATAATTTTACTGTAATTAGTGAAAACATGCAAAGTTCCAATTGTTAATTCTTTTGTGAATAATTAAAATATTTTTTTAAAAAATTATTTAAAATTATCATGACACAAGGACGACTTGATAGTAGAAGAAGACATACAACTTCAATCAAGCCGGCGTAAATTAAATGTTTTTATAAGTTGTTTTTACTTTTTAGCATGCACAAGCACAGAAATAGTGAATCCTTGAACAAGTAATATATGAATGATATGTTAAACATATAAACACGTAAACCCGGGCACACACTGATATTATAAACATTAGATTTGATTATAAAGCAAACAAGGGAGAAGTCACGGGTGTCCAATATTATCTAGAAAGAATCAAATAAGTTTTTGTCCCTTACATATATACCAAAGCTTGTTATAAAAGAACCAAAGCTTATCTAGATACCAAAGTTTCAATTTCTTGTATCAAAATAGCCAATATATATATATATATATATATATATATATATATATATATATATATATATATTTATTTATTATTTTTTGTACGATTTTATGGCAGAGTAAATAATTCTAATAGTTTATGTTATACTACTATATACATATATTAATTAATATAATAAAGTAAGAATGGAGACTCGTGAACGATGTCGCAGAAGCTTAAAAGTTGGGATCAATTATAGCAACCGAACAAAACACTGAGACTGTGACCTAATGTTTTGGACAGTGTAAGTCACAAAACTATCCCTTCTATGGGAAACGTTGCTATATCTTGAAAATAGAAAAATGCATGTTATAATATAATGGACTCCTTACATATACCTTAACTGTAAAATATTTAAATAATTCATTTAAAAATTTTATTTGGTGATTAGATTTGCAGTATTGCAGAATGATTTTTGTTGTATAATTAAAAGAACAAAATATGTTGAATGATGTATTATTCTGAATGTCTCTGAGATTTTACAACTACAATATTCTTTTTACTGATTATTCTCTTAAGAATATATCAACCTCACAAATTTAAGAAGAAAATATTAGTCTACTTTATTGCATGGGTGGAAGGACGATGCTATTATGCCAATTATACGTACTATATTATAAAACCTATGTTTACAATTATATATATAACTGAAAAACGGTGAAATAGTTTCAGGATTCTGACATTTCAAAGCTCATCAGTCACAACTAACATCATTATTCACAAACTTACATTTTCATATGCAAAGGGTCTTGATGATCAATACTGAACAATATATCACATCATATATAGATAGAAGTTTCGCGCACTGAGCATATGGTTCATTGGATCTTTGCTAAAGAACCAAAGATGATATAGACGTGTAATATTTTCTTAATTTTTTCTAATTATTGTCAAAATATTTTTCCCTTTTCTTTTTGGGTTTTACATATTTGGCTTTTTGGGTTTTAATATTTGACTATTTAAGTCATAGAACTCGATAAAAATTGCCACATATATGTATCTATACTCTACAGTCTAGTTTATAGATATACAGATGCCAACATCCTTTGTATCTCAAAAGAACCTATAGCTATTTGTTTGACAGTCAGAATAAAGAAACTGTAGATATGTAGCTAAAGTAACATTAAGTGAATATTTAAAACGATCAATAATTTAGTTAAGATATTTTATTTTCTAATTTTGTCACAAAATAAATATTTACTTATAAACAAAGTGAAGATATTTACATTTGCTTAGAGAAAAAGGAGAAATTATCTTACCGGTTGCAGTGAGAAGAGTTAAAGGCAATTCCGGTTTGGCAGATTCCTTTCCATGATTCTGGAACCGGTCCCATTCCTTTGTCACTGAAACTCTTTGATTCTGGCCACACCCCTTTTATTTTTCCAAAAAACAAAAGAGAAAAAAACAAATTATTCTCTACAAGTTGGCAATGATGGATTAATAATATTCTTTTAATATTATAATGATATGAAACCAAAAGATGTAAGAAGATAAATTAGAAATTTCCTTGAGTCTTGAATTTCTTGATCATAACGCAACTCTTTATGTTCTAATCACGTAAAGTTTCAAATATCAACGTTGGAGTTAGGTCCAGTTAAGTTTGGTATACGTTTTCCATCAAAATGAAAACAGTAATCATCTCAGAATTCAATAAATATTAATTAATATTATTTAAATATCGAAACTCATCGTATGGCTGTTATCTCGGCGCTTATATGCGTATGTGCGTGTGTGAAGAAACAGGAGAAACAGAAGACAAGCAAAAATACAAAGTAAGGATATAACACAAACAAAGGTTCACATGAATTATAAGATTGATTCTTTACCATTCACTTTATCCAATAATCGTTAACGGAAAAACTGAAATATCTATAAATTAAACCATAACGTTTTAATTTAATTAGGTCAACAATTCTGATTTTTTGTTTGTTTTGCAAATAACAATTGATTATGACACTATCTTTTAGAAATAACAAGTAAATAAATATGTAACGGAAATGGTCTCGCTTACCCCCAAAAATAAAATACTGACAGCTTTAAAAAAAAAACTATTTTCGTATTTTGTAACTAAGAGAAAACAATAATATTCTAAATATTCAGTAGAGACAGCTTAACTTACCACTGTCGAGGACACCGACGATGATTCCATCTCCATGTTTTGCCTGTTTCAAGAACTTTCTTCCAACACGAAACCGATCGTCCACATCGTTTTTGTGACGTTGAACCTCATCGCCATCAGTTTCCTCCTCCTCCAGTCCTACAAATTCCCATGACCGTGTAGTATGCGTTTCATATTTTCTTGGGTGGCTCTCGATTACAGAAATAACCTCTTCCAGTTCTGATATAAAATAATACATAAAAGTCAACAAAATTGTGTTTAAGTTAATACCCTTTTTCAATCATAGCAAAATAACATTTGTTTTCTTCTTTCACGTTTTACTTACTTTCTAGTTTAGAGGCTTCATCAGGAGTTAGCTCAGCTGCAAAGCCATTGATGCTATGTTTGTAGCTATACAATAGCGATGATTTTGCTTCTTCTTCGGATTCTTTAACCGATTGAAGATAAGAATGATGGTGTTCTTCAATTTCGTGTAAAGCTTTATCACCTTTATGTTCTCCAAAATAGACAATATACACCTACAAAAAAAAAACCACAAACTATCAAAAATTTAATAGATATGTGAGAGGAATTGATCAAGATCTTTTTTGGAATTTGAACCTAATATGTTAGCATGCATATTTGGAATCCAGAATTACTGCAAATTGAAGTGTGGTTTGTAGAATGATTAATTTAACGTTTATAATAGAAAACTAATTAATAAGAACCTGTTTTTGTTCAGAGCAAGAAGCTAAGAGGGGGACAAGAAAGAGGAGAGGGACGAGAGAAGTTAGCTTCATGGCCTTGGACTCTCTCTTTTTGGTGGGATGTTGTAGTCCTAATGGTATATAGGGGATTGATGGGCTATTTATACAAGAGAAAGAGCAGCAAGTTTCAAAACTATAAAGAAACTTATTCAATCATATATTTTAATAGGGGATTAATAGTGTTATTCAATCATGTATTTTAATAGAGTTCAAATCTAAAAATAATCTATTATTACACTAATCATAACAATAATCATGATTTTAAATTTTATTTTAATATCTAGTGTTATTCAGTGAAAGATTTAAATTTTATATTAAAATTTAGTATTATTCAATAAAAAATTTAAATTTTATTTTAAAATCTAGTATTATTCAATGAAAGATTTAAATCTAATTTTTAAAATCTAGTGTTATTCAACTTTCAAAGATTTTAATTTTTTTTTGTATTTTCAATTGATTTTAAATCATCCGAGTTTCATGAATAAATAAGTGAACTCAAAATTCAAAACATACTGCAGAAATTTTAAAATTAGTCAATTCAACTTATCTTAAAATTTTTAAATTTGATGGATTACAAAATATTAATAATTGATTTTAAATCAGCAATTAAATAACACCCCCTAAGAAAATCATGTAAAGAAAAAGTTAGAAGATAACAATTTTAACTAACCGTGGTAATTTAATGGTTGAAAATTCACCATATCTGTCGAAGTCAAGGATAAGTCTTACTCATTGAAACTCCATGTTGGGCCTGTTGGCCACTAAAGATGTTTTAAATGGTTAGGAAACTCACTTTTTACTTGTTAGAATTAGTTGGTTCCAATATAGTAATCAAAACAATTAATGGATTTTATAAATTTTGTTCATCACATATCTTATTTTGAAAATAAAAGGTCAAAAAGTTTATTAAACACAGCAATGTAAATTTAACTACATCAATGTAAAACTACATAGTAATTAATCTATCTTTGTTTAATCAATTGATGATGGTGAATTATCAAAGTATATTATTTTGTATTTTAAATAGTTAATACAGGTGAGCATATACTTATCTCTTGAATCTTTTTAACATAAATATATATAATTTGCGACAAAGGAGACTATAACCCTAGACAGAGTTCAAATAACAACAACTAGACATTCATATGCGCAGTCAAGCGTAAAATTATTTTTTTACAAAATGTTTTTATAAGCTTTTAAATGTAAACTTATTTTAGCTGTAATGAATGAAAATTCACATTTATAAAAATAAAAATAAGCTGACCGTTCATTTAATTTACTTTATAATAAATAAAAATATTTATAGTCTTTAACCTGTAAAATATTTTGTTATATATTTTTCAAAAAAGAATACTTCATAAAATATTCAAGTGCTTCTAGTCAGTTATTGTTTTTTCAAATAATTTATATAAAATTAATAACTAAATTAGTAAAGGATATGATTTAAAGGTTTTAAATCGTTAAAAACATGTTTAATTATGCATTATTTAGAAACATTTTTCGTAGTATAATGTTGGTTTCTATAACTATTTTTAATGAAATTCTAGAATTTTCATTAATTAGTAATGGCAATTTCAGTAATATAACACATGAAAATTAATAACTATATATGATGTTTTTGTTACTAAATCATGATCCGTTTTACTTTAAATTGATTAAATAAATTTATAAATTAATTTAATATTGTTTAGTGTTAAGTGATATTTTAGTTATATAATATTTATTTTATGTAGTTTAATTAACAATATTATAATTGTTTTTGTAACTTATTTTGCTAATAATATAGTTCATTTATTATATCAGTTTAATTTTTTTTGTTTACTGATGTCTTGCTATTTTAATTATTTTTAGCCTCTTATTTTACTCATTTTAGTTCATTTAAATTGTATTATTAATTATTGTTTTGTTTGAAATATATATAGTAGTATAAAATTGCTTTGATAATTACTTTATAATAGAATGATGTATTTAATTAAAAATCTTATTAAACTGTTGGGTTCAAATTAATATTTTTATTTTATTAAGAAAGATATTTCTCAACCATTAGGATACTTAATATTTTGATGTTATGTCTTCAGTCTGGTTCATGTTTTTCATTTTAGAAATACACATACAGATCAACTTATTGTTATGTATTTTGTGTGCTTGTGTTGTAAAAAGAAATCTAATTCATGTTTAAAATAAAACTTTAGTTCTTCTTTTTATAAAAGAATAATAATAATAACAAAATACTTGTGAAATGTTGATATTTCTTCAACCAATCAAAATTTGTTAGTAAAACATTTAGGAAAGTATTAATATCAGATATATTTTATAGAAATGGTCTAGGAATTCATAGATTGTGTGGTGAATAAGTTACAATGGGGACGATTGATTGGGTTGTATTTTTAAAATATTTTATGTAAAATTTAGTTGACAAATTTTTGATGTAGATAGAAAAAACAAAGATATTAGAAATATACTTCTACACCAATATATTTTTTCTACAGCGCAAAAATATGGCTTTGGTAAATAAATGGTTTACAGCCATTTTTAATTTATTTTTTGCTGTAGTTTTAAAACTGAATTTAAAACATGATTGGCAATTTTAAAACTGTAGATAAAAGTTAAATTTAAAGCATATATATACAAGCCGACTAATCATCCTCAATATCTTAAAGACAATTTTCTTCTTTTAAACTATTCGCACGATGATTTAGCAAAAGAAGTTTATAGGCATTATTTAGACAGAGTTAATATAGGTAATCCCCACACAGAACTTCGTAAAAATATTTATAAGAAATGATAAAGAAAAGTAGGGAAATAAATAACAATTGAGGGATCGACGTATGTAATTGGTACGATAAAAGTAGCTAAGAGTTTGATTGGAGATTCAGTCTCACAATGCCTTCTGTTTTCTTGGGAAAAACTGTTCTGACTGTTTTTTTGTTTGCTATGCCAACTCCCGTAACAGAGTTCGAACTTTTTCTACTAGCGAAACTTTCAGTTTTTATTTAGATAATCTGATTTATATATTATCTTCTTCCGTTTTGGGAGGTGAGACGATAGCTAGATCTTATTATTTTACGGCAATTCACAAAAAAAAATATTCTTTGGGTAGAAGATCTTTAAAAAATACTTACGTTTGCACGTTTATTCTTGGAGAATCAGAGATTTCATTCGACCATACTCATTTGTCCTTTACCTTAGAATATTTTACATATCTCTTTTTTCTACTGGTTTTTGTCATCCTCGAAGAGTCACCATATCTTATTATCTTTTCTTGGTTGAGCTAGCAAAACCTTCAGTAGATTTAAAATCTTACAGCTATTTCTTTGCACAGAGTATAAGATCTTTTTTTTAATATATGATTTTATAACTTATAAGTTCTGAACTGAGATCTGTACGTGCTCGCAAAGCTGGGAACATTGTATGTAACCTGATTTCTTTTAAAGTGTTATTATAAGGATTTTCTGCAAATTCAAAAATACTTTTATTAGGATATATCTTAGATCATGTTTATCTATTAGTTTATATTTCCTTATTGCGATAGTATTAGCTTTCCCGATATCGATAGACTTAGGTTATAGAGTTTATATATAAAGACTATGAAAGTGAATGAATAAGACAGAACGATTATCGAATTATATAACTTCTCATGGTATCAGAGCGGGCCCAATACCCTGACCCATTAATCCGGCCCGAAAAGTGGCCCGATCATCCCACGAATTGATGGCCCAAAGAAGGCTCAATTTCTTCGAGATTGCTAGAAAAATAAAGCATTATCTCGGAGGGGTATGATGGATTCTGCGAGATTAATGGTTATACGCACCATTATCTCGAGGGAGGGTATTGGAGAGAAGATCCCACATCGGAAATATGTAAGGGACAAAAGTAATATATAAGGGACTTGGGCCAATCCACTTACTGCCAATTGGTTTTACAAATTGGGTTGACGAGCTCAATGTCTTTTAATAAGTCGAGACGACCAGTCATATGATGGGTGGCGCCTGTATCCAAGATCCAAACAGGATCATCTTGCTTACCACTTAGACGGTTTCCGTCTGGGTTTACTTTCGGTGGGTTTAAGAGTTTCACCAATGTTTGCCACTGAGCATCGGAGAAGCCTGTTAAGCCTTGTCTGTCACTGTCGGTTAGTGTTATGTTCGCGCCTATTTCCGGCGTAGGTCCAACTATCTGAGAGGAGTTTGCACGGGGAGCAGAGTTTTGCCCTGGAGTTTGTGTATTTGCTTGTCCTCCTTGATAGTTGTTGCGGTTGCGAGGTCTCGTTCCCCACCACTCCGGATATCCAACAACGCGAAAACATGTAGTAGCTCGATGTCCTAGCCTGCCACAGGTAGTACATGTAATGTTTGCGTCTGGATTCGGGGGTCGTGGGCGATAGGTGTCGGGTTGTCGAGATGTCGGGGCTGATCGAGAGTACTCCGAGTTGTGTTGTTGTGTTGGTGCTTGAGCAGCAAAACTTAACACGGGTGGAGCATCGGATTTCGTATTGAGTTGCACGGTTTCGTTCTGTACTATAGTCTGGTATGTTGTGTCGAGATCTGGTAAAGGTATTTGTGCGCAAATTTGGGAACGTACGGAGCTGTGGACTTCATCAAGACCAAAGAGGAAATCGTGGACACGAATGATTTCTCGTTCAGTGTCATGAGCATTGATCAAGTCGCATTCACACTTTCCACATTTACAAGTCTTAGTTGATAAGCATTCGGCCATAGAATCCCAAATTTTCGTCAATCGTCCGAAATAGTCTTCAACGGTGGAACCAACCTGTCGGCAGTTTGCAAGAGAAGCTCGGAGTTGTTGATAGCGAGCACCGCTTTTAAGGGCAAACCGCTTTTTGATATGATCCCATAGGTCTTTAGCCACTTCTTTATGAGAAATATTTGATCGTAATTTTGATTCTATCGTCAATTTGATCCATGTAACAAGTAGATGGTTATTAGCCGTCCAGTCCTCGAGATCTGGTGAGTCAGCGGAGGGTCGTGGTATAGTACCGTCGATGAAACCGAATTTCTTTCGAGCACTTAGAGCTACTCGAAGGTTTTGTGCCCATTCGTCATAGTTTCGTCCATTGAGTAAAGGCTGAGAAATAACCGCTCCGGGATTATCACCAGCTGATAGGTCGTAGGGAGAGATCGTTCTTCGAGTTATTGTTGCAAGAGTTCCAGCCATGTTCGTATCGAGAGGTCGTGAGGTCGATAGTCAGGTGTTCACGAGTCGAGGTTTCGAGGTGTCGAGTTTCAAAGTTTTTGTAAAAATTGATATCAGGTTCGTGGCTCTGATACCATGAGAAGTTTCTTGGGCTTCCAACTTAAAACCAATTGGCAGTAAGTGGATTGGCCCAAGTCCCTTATATATTACTTTTGTCCCTTACATATTTCCGATGTGGGATCTTCTCTCCAATAACTTTAAATGGTTTTGTTTTAGAATTTTATTTTTATTTATAGAAAATAGAAATTAAACTATCAAGTAACAATTATCTCTCAATATAACTCTTAAATGTGTATAATTTGATATTCTGCATATTTATCATATTTTAGTTTATGGTTTATTTATCAAATGATTTACTAAATTATGATAGATAGAGTTAGCAACCTTGAATGATCACTCTTAAAACCATTAAACTTATTTTTCTCTGCCTTGTTTATAAGCCCATAAATACGTGGTCTTTGATGGGTGATTTTTTTTTTTTTGCTTAATGTCTTTGATGGGTGTTGCGTGTGGTTTGTCAAAATAACAAGTACGGGAGACCTTTATATCTTAAAAGCATGCATTGCTCTTTTCCTATATCCAGAAAGTAATAATTTGATATGTAATAATACGATTCCTTTTTGTTTAAAATTTGGCCGTGATGCGTTTGAAGAGGTTAGCTAGAGATTTTTGGATGACCTAATGATAAGAACCGCCACTTTGTATGGCTGATCTAGTTTGCAACTAATATTCTAATAACCATTCGCGGAAAATTATGAATTAGGTAAATATATACAAAACTAGCTACAGTGTGCTTCAAATTATTTATAGACCCGGTTCAAAAATTATTAATGTTATATTTATTGAAGTAATGATACCATTTTGAAAGTTGATAGCTACATCTCTATATGTGTTTCTTGAAAATTCTAGGACACATAAATTTACAAGTATAATCAAAATTAATATTTTTTGAAAAGTAAGTTTTTACAAAATCAAGATCATATTCGACTGTTCCACTTAAAACATGATATTTACGTGTAGTTGTTAAATCAAATCATTCGAAATACACCAGTGGTTGTATTAATATTATCGATATGTCACCCACCTGCAAAGATGAAGAATGCAAAATCTTTACATGATTATCAAAATTTTATCCAACAATTGTGTTAGGTTTGTAACAGTGTGAAAACGGGGATTAAATTTAGAGTGGATAGAGTAAACGACTATTTTTGGTTTGGGCCAAGTTGTTAATAGTGGATGGTATAGGGTTGGCCCAACTTAGGTTATGACTTCCCAAAAGTTTAAATCTTTAGATTGGTCCCCAGTTATTGACATACTGAATCTTTGAAATATATACTTGACAAATAAAAGAGAATATAAGGTTGACTTTGATACTATAATATTTCCTTTTTGTTTTTACGTTTTATACATATTAAGTTTGTGCATCTAACCATATTCAGTGATTGTTTTATATAATTTTGGATGTAATTGTTTTCGGTCTTAATCTATAGGTGTATACTACATTAGTTGATGTACTAATTCATAATGTTTATTAACAGTTTGATATCATCTTAAGCGATTATCATCTACAAATTTTCATTATCATCTGCAAATCTTCATCATCTGATAACTGGAATTTGGAAGCTTCCACGTGATTTATTTTTGAGAAGACGCGACGTATGAAAAGTGCCTCGTTTGAGAGGAGGATGAATAATACTAGCTTCCAAGTGGATAATATAAATGATTTTTCCAGTGTCAAAAGTCGGACAAGAAATGATAAAATTATGGGTCATAAGTTATGGTCCTATCTATGGGTTTAGATCATGAGATTAATTTAGATGGTGAATTCAAAAATGCTATAGGTTAACAGAAAGAAAAAAAACTGTTGATTTATATTAATGGCATGTATTCAAAACACACGATATGAGTATTCAGATGGATTGTTTCATGATTCAGAATTTCATATATTATTATAGAATCTAAGAAAAAAAACTTACGGGTTTTATTGAATTTTGGGGAACTGATATAGATATTTTCTATTGGGAGAATTGCTTGGTAATAGACTAATAGGATTGGAAAATCATTAAATATGAAAGAATAGCTTGAAAAGAAGATGGCAGTATAATAAAATGGGCTGAAAATAGCTGTATCATGTGCCATGCTTGTTGAGTTGTTTCTATATATAGCCTGAAAGATTACAAGTTTATTGTTTTGTTTCTTGTGTAATGCTTGTTAAGGTGCACTGAGGGAGTTTGGGAGATGGTGCAAGCTGAAGTAGCCGATGGGAAGTTTTACAAGACTGTCTTGAAGTGGACAGTAACGAGTTTGTTTCAATCAGCAAAGGACATTGTCGATGGCTCTCCAATGCTTTTTCTTCTCGAATTAACCCGTTCTTCAGATGAGTTATAGCTACAAATAGCAGAGTTTTGACATACGCCTTTTTCTCTTATAATCTTTAAATAGATTATACGTAAGTTGCGTTTAATCCTTAGCCTTCCTGAATTGCTTTCCACTTTGTTATATACATCTAACGTGACTATTTCGGCATGTTGTATACAGTACCGGCCCTGAGGGGAAGCCAAAGAAGCATTGGCTTCCGGCCCTCCATATTATTAATAAATATCAGTCTTTATTTCATTAAAATGTCTCTAGTGTAGTGATTTACATAATATTGTACTGAAGTAAAAGACTTAGGTTCAAACCATGGTGGCAGCCTATTTTTTTATTTTGTTTCCGGCCTTCTGAAAGTCAAGACCGGTGCTGGTACTTGTATAAACGTAGGCATTAGCTGAAATCCTCTAGGAACCATTTTGTTCATTACATGTTTCGCTAGTTAAGTTAAGAGAACTAGAGACTAGGTTTGTTCGTTGGATATATTTGTTAAAGAGATTTAATTATAGGCAAGTAAGTCGGTTTGTTTGTTCGTTAATCGTGATATGAGTTTAAGAAATTCGTTGAGTAGAAACTTGAGGTTTGTTCTCCGTTGCATCATAATGATTTCATCAGTCTAAGCCCATTTGTTAGTATTAAAAAAAGCCAAGATCATGAGAACAATCTTAAAAAAAACACAAGCCTATTGACGTCTAGATCCATTGAAGGTATCCAACATTTTATGTGATTGGTTAAATCTCTTCATTTCATAGTGAGTATTTTATTGATAAAACGACTGAAATTATGTGTTTTAAGGCTTTTTGCTGGAATCTTGACTCTATAGTGTTGTATTAGAGTGTTCATAAATACAACAACCATGTGGTTGGTGAACGGTGGAATAGAGTTAAAAAATCAGTTTTTTATTCTGAATATTTCTTCTTTCTTTCTTTCTTTGGGACATGTTTGCTTAAATAATGGACTCTGTCATAACCAAATCTATTGATGAAGGTCCATCAATTTGTATAGTACCAACATTTATTGTATTTCTCTTTTCCACTTTCATTTGTCTTATTAATCCTTTTGGTGTAGCTGCTGCTTGTATCAAAAAAATTTGAATCTTGCTTTGATCAATTTTATTGGGTCCCAAAGTAAATTTTACGTTTAAGTAACATATGTAAAATAGAACAAGTTAGAATCTATGTTACTTTCAACTACTCACATTTAGGTCTTAAGGTCATGTCTTGATAACCATCATCTCTATATGGATATACATCATTTTTCATTTAATGGTACCTCCATCCTAACACATGGCAAATCTTCAACTTCATTCTTCATCGTTGATTCGACCAAGCAGATTGATCTCAGTTGTTCGATTTGAGTATATGTTAAGAGAGGGGATCATGTCATGCATAGTGTGGACCTTTCATTTTTTTTTGGGACCATTCATTTCATGTTGTCATGTTTGTTACATTATGCCTTTTTTTGGTAAAAAACATTATGGCAAATTCATTTGAAGGATTCATCATTTTGCGTTTTCCACATGCATTGTGCTACAAATAAGTCAAACAAGTTTAGCATGAGTACCCTTGTCTAGTCTTTAAAGTTGCATGAACTATATACTAAAAGAAAAATAGAATAGGAGAATAATTATGTCATTTTGTAATTCTATCATCTGAGAATAATCCGAGTGTTAGCTGAAGATAAGTTCCTTCAGGTTTCATCTCGAGACAAGGTTTGTAACTTTCTCGAGCTTTGGTACTTTGAGGAAAAGTCAACATCTCGATTTCCAAAGCAAAACATTAAAACCGAACCGTCACATTACAAGTTGGGTCACAGTAAAGAAAGCTAAACAATATCGACAACGAGTATCAACTCTCCACCATCTTTCGTTACATTATGTCTAGATCGTGGATCCACCAAAAAAAAAAAAAACTAAATTATTTCACATACATAAACACACACATGCATTTACTTTTACATTTACCCATCCACACATCCTCGCCGCGTGAACATTTAATGCCTCTCCATACTCTTCAAACTATATTATATAAACCCATTTTACGTTCATCAAATTCCCAAACCATCTCCCTTCTCATAATCTAATTCCTACGGAGAGATGGCGAAGATGTGTTTTATGATGATGTTGATTATGGTATCTACGGCCATTAACGTGGTTGCTAGTGATCCAATTGCACCGTGTTACTTCATATTTGGTGACTCTTTGGTTGATAATGGCAACAATAATCAGCTTAATTCACTAGCTAGAGCTAATTACTTCCCTTACGGTATTGATTTCCCTTTCGGTCCAACCGGTCGGTTTAGCAATGGCAAAACCACAGTGGATGTTATCAGTAAGTCTTAACTAACTATACATTTTACTTGCTCTTCCTATGTTTTTTTTCTTGAAACAAGAAACTAAAGTGCTATGTTTCCTTTTGGATAATCTTGAAAACAAAAATAGCTGAGCTCTTGGGTTTTGACAACTACATTACACCGTATGCCGCCGCCAGAGGAGAAGACATCCTCCGGGGAGTTAACTATGCTTCCGCTGCTGCCGGAATCCGAGAAGAAACTGGCAGACAATTGGTACTAACTAATTCACTTAGAGATTAGCCATTCAGTTATTTGGACTCGTTCAGACCGGACTGTTTCAGATCCGTTATTTCTGTTTATAAAATTTCGGTCCGGTTTAATTTGGTTATAAGGTCTTCATTTGGTTTTGTTTCTGATAAAAAGAACTTCAAAAAATTGTAAATAAATAAGCATCACTATCATCTATTTTTAGTAATTGTAGAAATGTATATAAAAGTTCCGTTTTACCATAATTGGTTCGGTTTAGTTATATTATATTTTTGTTTGGGGGGGTTGGTTCATTTTGTTCAGAAAAATATAAATCAATCGGCTTCTAAAACAATTTCGGTTAAACCGTTTAATATCTCCGGTTAGGATTAGGCTAATAATGTCCATAGTTAGTTTCCTAAACTATGCTCCGGTTAAGATCTCCGGTTAGCTAAAGTATGTTGTTTTTGTTGTTCTTCAGGGAGGTAGAATAGCATTTGCAGGTCAAGTAGCAAATCACGTGAACACTGTATCACAAGTAGTGAACCTACTCGGTGATCAAAACCAAGCCTCGAGTTACCTCAGCAAATGCATTTACTCCATCGGATTAGGCAGTAACGATTACCTCAACAACTACTTCATGCCCACTTTTTACTCTACCGGTAACCAGTTCACTCCTGACTCCTTCGGCGACGATCTCATTGCTCGTTACACCGAACAACTCCGGGTCAGTACACTCCTAAGCTCTATATCCTCTGCTTTCTTCAAAGCTCCTCTGTTTTTAGTTTTCCCCTGTTTCTTCACCACTCCTCTGTTTTTGCTCTGTTTCTTTAGTTATGCTCTGTTTTGGTGGTTTTTACTGAAGCTGTTGATGTTTGTTTGTGATGGAGCAGATATTGTATAGGAATGGAGCCAGGAAGTTTGCGTTAATAGGAGTTGGAGCCATCGGTTGCAGCCCGAACGAGCTAGCTCAAAACAGTAGAGATGGAACAACATGTGACGAGAGGATCAACTCCGCGAACAGACTCTTCAACAGCAAGCTCATAACTATAGTAGACTACTTTAACCAGAACACACCAGACGCCAAGTTCACTTACATCAACGCATACGGCATCTTCCAAGACATTATTACAAACCCTTCTCGCTACAGTATAGAACCATTCTTCAAAACTCTTTCATGATAGTTTTGCTCAAAGATTTGATATTTTTTTTATATACTTTTTTTTTGCAGGGTTTAGAGTGACAAATGCAGGATGTTGTGGAGTTGGGAGGAACAATGGACAGATAACTTGTCTTCCTGGTCAAGCTCCATGTTTGAATAGGAATGAATATGTGTTTTGGGATGCGTTTCATCCCGGTGAAGCTGCCAATATTATTATTGGAAGAAGATCTTTTAGGCGAGAAGCTGCTTCTGATGCTCATCCTTATGATATTCAGCAGCTTGCAACTCTCTAAGTAGAGAGTGGGAGAAAGAGACAAACCTGTTGTTTTGCTTGTATAAGTGTTTTGATAGTCCTTCAATGTTGAACTCAGTTTGGACTCAGGAAGAAGACAACATGTCTAATTTCGTTTGTGCTGTGTTTGATGTGATAAGTGTTTGGGTAATGATTTTGAGTTACTGTTTTAACTTCTTTTAAAAAACCTTTATAGATTTGATTTTTTCATTTCAAATGTCTAGTGTTTTGCCCCATATGTTAAAACATAAGAACTTAAGAAGGTGAAACCAAAGAAGAAACAAGAATGAACAATTAGTCTCGTTTTGAATCATCAAGACAGTCTAGAAAAACTCTTCTGTTGTGTTCATATTGGGCCTCGAATGTTGAAAATGGGCTGAAGATAAACCCCAGTTTTGTGTGGTTCTTTTGTTTGCCAGCAAGGATGACTGATAATTCCAAAGATGCCATTCTTACACAAACCATATATTATCTCTCCTTCAGAATTTTTTCTGGATAGAGAGGAAAATGAGCTCCTTAGGATTTTCTGTTGGCACTTGTTCCCCACCAAGTGATCAAAGAAAATGCAGAAATTTTGTGAGCAGTAGCTTAACCAAAGCAGAGGCTATTAACTTGAGAAGCAAACAAAAGGTTTCTGATCATGAGTTAAGTTTTGTTCAACCAGCTTCTTGTGGTAGAAGAGAAGCAATTATTGGTTTTGGTTTCTGTATTGGTATTGTTGATAACGTTTCAGCATCAGCGGAAACAAGTTCTTGTGAATTCTCTATGTCTCCTTCTGGTCTTGCCTTCTGCGATAAGGTAGTTGGATATGGTCCTGCAGCTGTTAAAGGGCAGCTAATCAAGGTGACTATATCTTAAACTAGTTTTGCCATTACTTTATGATGTTAGATGGTTATTGAATATATTATCTCATGCATGTAGGCACATTATGTGGGGAAGTTGGAGAATGGGAAAGTCTTTGATAGTAGCTATAATCGGGGAAAACCTCTAACTTTCCGTATAGGTGTTGGTGAGGTAATTAAGGAAATAATGTTTGGATTAAAGTTTTAATATTATGTGAAGTTCAGAAACACATGAAATGAATCAATTGTGGACATATATATATATATATATATATTTACAGGTGATTAAAGGTTGGGACCAGGGAATCATTGGCTCTGATGGAGTTCCTGCTATGCTTACTGGTAATGTCATTGTCAATATTTGTTTTCATGGGATTAGCTTGAAAGATAAACATAATGTTATTGCACACATGAAACTGTTTGGTAGTGATTTGAGAATGGTGGAGTTATAGCTAATTGAATCACTTGACCTATAATTAATCAACCAAAATTCGAGTTTAGTTGTAATATAGAGAAACATTGTTATGATTATTTTCATAATTGACTTAGTTTTATTTTATTTTGGTTTCTTTACCTCAGGAGGGAAACGGACATTAAAGATTCCGCCAGAACTCGCTTATGGTGATCGAGGCGCAGGTTGCAAAGGAGGTAAACAGTAAACTGAAGACCTTCCTTAATTATGTTAGTTGTTGATAGTTAAATAAATACTAATTAATTAGTTATACTTAACCCTTTGTTTGGCAGGCTCATGTCTCATTCCACCAGCTTCGGTTCTTCTCTTTGACATTGAGTTCATAGGTAAAGCTTGAGAGAGCTTTTTGCTTTTCTTTGTCTTTGCTGAGCCACCATCTTCTTTAAAATCATCCTTTATAGAAACAAAAATGTACTCTATTTGTAATCAAGTGAATATTTTCTGGCTTTTTTTTTCTCAAACTTGTTACGTTCATGTATACTTTATCCAAGCCCTTTTTAAAAAAAAACATTAAAATTCTTTATCCATTAAACAAACAAACAACAGACGTCCAAGTAAAAAAGAGAAACATACCTCAACAGTCAACACAGAGGAGCTTTACGCATCATTATTTGTAACTTTCACCATATAGTAACGGTCCGTTGAACATGCGAATTTTTCTTTTTGTGAAACTTTGGACATGCGATTTTTTATTTCTTTTTGAAACTTTGAACATGCGGGGACACCGCAAGAGAAGCTGTGGAGATGATGGAGACTCATAGAGATAGAGGCGGTATCATACTGGCCTTTACTTTGGCCCAAGTATTGACCTGCAACCATGAGTAAGTTTTACAGTATGAGTAGCCAAGGACACCTCTATTGCCCTCCAATCAGCTTTAGGGACAATCTGGACATAAGTTAGATGATTAATAAATATAAGCTAATAATAGTATTTTTACCAAGAAATTGATTGAATTATCATAAGTTAGCTACTATTTTTCAAAAATATTTTCAGTCATAAATATCATAATATTTGGATTTAAGATTTAGTGATTATTCAAATTCTTACAAATATATTTTGTGTAAAATTTTCTCCTTAAATTTGTTTCACTGTAATTTATAAATTAAATTAAAAAAATTATAAGGTTTATTTTGTATTAAAAATAATCAAAGGTATAATGAAACAAAATAATAAAGTCAAAGGTATAAAAGAATATGTTTAGAATATGATATTATTATTAGCCAATTTCACCTTTGATTTTTAGGTGGAAAAAATAAATTTTATGGTCATTAAGTAGAAATAAATTGTAATACTAGTGACCGTTGACGAAATATGAACCATGATTTTGACTAAGATTTTGATCAAAACTTTGAACAACACTTTGACCAAGACTTTAACCAAAACTTTGACCAATACAAATAAATTATATTAATAATGGTGAGATTTTTTAGTTAGTTTTTCTGGACCGTATCATGGATCGAATTTTGGAGACACTTCCAACAACTAGATACCTAAAACATATCCAAAATGTTATTATAGTATTATTTAAATATTGGCGGATGAGCAAATCACATTACATCAATCATCACTCTTCAACTTCCGAGTTTTAAAAAATTTCAGTAACAATGGCTAAAGATTTTGTAAGAAGCATGCAGAACAAAAGATATATAAAATTAATTATACATATTGAACAAAGAAGCTATGGCTTATATAATGAATTATTAAAGCCTTTTCATTTTATTTCATTGTTTGCAGAAGAAGCAAGTTGAATTTAGGGTTGGAGATATTGGGGAAAGGACTAGAGGGAAGGTACTACGATCTATCGCTCGTTGTAAAGGTACACCAACACAACTGAATGGTTATACTACGCCAAAATAAAGCCTAGATTTCCTTTCAAAAATATCTTGCAAATAAATCCCCCAAGATGCACCGCCCGCAAAAATAAAAAAGAAATTTCTGAATATCGGAAAATAAGTCAAATTTCTTCCTACAAGTAATCGGATTTTGACAACCATAATAACTATACCTCATCAAGAGATAAAGGAAAATCCCAAAAGAATGATTCAAATAATCATCAGAAAGAAATTTCTTCCCTATCAATTCCTTCCTCTGACTTCCATATTAAAAGTTCTTGCTCTCGAACAATACGATAAATTTCCTGCGACAAGCACTGTTACATCTATGTGAACGTCATCAGTCCGACAAAAAAATCATGTCTATTGTACCACTCTACTACTTAATTCATGGCTTAGGCCAAGATCTGTTGACTAAAATAAAAGAAAATAAAGTACCCATTCAAATCAGACTACCACAAGCCTAACTCACCTAAGGAACGTCGGCTACTTGCGGTTAGATATCTACTTTCGGGTTCATACATGGTCCAGTCCAAAACAATCCAGAAAATATATTAAAGAAACGACATCATATTCATGATAGACATGTTGATAAAAAATAATTCGGGTCAACCAAAATACACATGTTATCTACCGACTTTACCTATAAAATCGAAAGATGATTGTTGGTCACAAATAATTCAAGAAGTTATTACTCCTACTTCTAAGCAGAACATCGGTCCTTGTATTCATGTCTGGATGAATCTCGACTCTAAGCCCGAGTCAATTTCTATCTCTGGATAAAATAAAAAAACTTCTACTATTTAACATAACTTTCAACCACAAACAACCTATATAATGGGGATCTAAACTCCAGAATAAGAAATCGACTATTTAAGACATCAATTATAGAATTAGGTAGCTAGAACTAGAGAATCTAATACAAAATAATGTAGTCTCAACTCTAAAGATCAGTAAAACATTACTTTTGATCATTTTGATCATTGTTCATGCTTGTTATCATTTACTTTACGTTTTTATATTACCAACAGAAAAGAACATATACAATTTTGTTATAACACCTTGTGAGATAAAAAATCAGTACATGTTACTTAAATATATTTTAAAATAAAATGCATTTTAATATATTACTAAATATATATATGCAAAAGTGCCGTTAAATATTTAGGAACCATTCCTAAAAGTAAACAATTTTTAGTTAAATATTTTAAAGTATTTCTAAATATAAAATCCCTGAAATTAATACAGTATATATATAGTAAAAATTAACAAGTTACAACTTTAGTATTTAACACAAAATTAATAATTATATACATTTACAAAAAAAAAGTCTCCAAAAATAAGGACAAAGGAGATATAATAGATGATATGTGTGTATTGAGGGAAAATTAAAGAAAGACAAAAAAGACCACCAAACCCGTGGAGTTGTTGTTGTGTTCCAATTTTCATACCTTGGTAGGAGGCCAAAGCCTCTCTCTCAATCCTCAAACCCCTTTTGCTTTACGTTCTTCTCTCTTCGAAATTCGATTCCTTTAGTCTCACGGGGTGTCCCTGCTTGATCTTCAATCAATCTCTCTTTCACAAACAGATTCTCTTTGTTTTCCGATCTGCGCGCGCCCAATCGGGATCGGCTCAGTCTTCTCTAGTCATCTGGTACGTTCGAGAGGTCAATAACATCGAATTCAAGTTGTGTACGAATTTCGATTGGTTCTATCTGATTCTATGTTCCGGAATCTAGAACTGTAGATTAGATGAGAACACAGGGGTTTGGTTTGGTTTTGATTCTCTTTTGTCTGATTTTGTTTTTGACTTAAAAGGGTTTATGTGAATTCAACTAAAGATTTGGTTTTGGTGTTTCATTTTGATGAATTTGGAAGCTTTTAAATGAAAAGTTTTTGGTTTTTGATTTCAATGTTTATTGTTTTATATTTTTCAAATCTTTATGTTGGACTTTGATGGCATCAAGGAATTGAGATTTTGCTTTTCTTTTGTTCAGGTTTGGTCTCATAACATTGTAGAGATCTTTTGGACGTTAAAAAGATGGATGAAAACAATGGAGTTTCAAGCTCACTTCCACCATTCCTCACCAAAACATATGAAATGGTAGATGATTCCTCGTCCGATTCAATCATTTCTTGGAGCGATCACAACAAAAGCTTCATCGTCAAGAACCCAGCAGAGTTTTCAAAAGACCTTCTTCCAAGATTCTTCAAACACAAGAACTTCTCCAGCTTCATCCGTCAGCTCAACACATATGTAAAGTTCATGTCTTTGATGATGATGGCTTTGCTTGGTTTTGCTTGGCCTAACCTTTTTGTGTTTATAGGGTTTCAGAAAAATCGATCCGGAGAAATGGGAGTTCGCAAATGAGGACTTTGTTAGAGGTCAACCTTACCTAATGAAGAACATCCATAGACGAAAACCAGTTCACAGCCACTCGTTACAGAACCTACAAGCGCAGAGTCCTTTGTCTGAATCAGAAAGACAGAGCATGAAGGATCAGATTGAGAGGTTGAAAAGGGAGAAAGAAGTCCTTCTCAAGGATTTACAGAACCAAGAGCTTGAACGTAAAGGGTTTGAGCTGCAAGTAACCACGTTGAAAGACCGGTTACAGCACATGGAGCAGCGTCAGAGATCAATAGTGACATTCGTTTCACAGGTTTTGGAAAAGCCAGGACTTTCTCTAAACCTTGAAACCCACGAGAGAAGAAAAAGAAAGTTGCAAGAGGGTTCTCTCCCACCGAGCAGGTCACATGCAGAGCAGGTGGAGAAGTTAGAGTCTTCTTTAACGTTACTGGAGAATCTTGTAACGGGATCGTCAAGCATGGATCTTGATGTGAATGAGTCAGTTAGCTGTTCGGAGAGTCTAAGTAATGGAGATAATAACCGAGCCAAGTCAACAAAGATTGATATGAACTCAGAGCCTGTTACCATTGCTGCTGCTGCTCCAAAGACAGGGGTTAACGATGTGTTTTGGGAGCAGTGTTTGACAGAGAATCCAGGATCGATTGAGCAACAGGAAGTTCAGTCAGAGAGAAGAGATGTTGATATTAATAATAAGACTGGAGATGGAAGGACGTTTTGGTGGAATGCTAAGAATGTAAATGATATTGCAGAGAGAGTTTGATGTGAAGCCCTTGTAAAATAGATTATTTTTTCTTCTTGTGAGATCACTGTCTTGTGGTTCATTGTTTGCTGTTTCTGTACGCTATTGTTTATAGATGCATATTGGCTCTGGTTTTATTTTTGCCTTCACAACCTTTCCTATAAAGCTGTGACTTCTTTTAGTATAAGACCAAAGAGTCAGAGAGTGTGAGAGTACAAAAAATGTAAAGTAAAAAAACTCCGTTGCCGGGAATCGAACCCGGGTCTCCTGGGTGAAAGCCAGATATCCTAACCGCTGGACGACAACGGATTTGATGATGATTGTTTTCGTATATTTAATATATCATTTACATTATAAAATATTGTGGTCACAGCCTACGAAGATCAGCGAATCAAAAAGCGGCGGTTGATGTAAAAAGAATTTTGAAGTGGTAAAATTAAGTAAATGCAATTTGCTAATTTGTTATATGAAAATGACAAAAATACTACAAAAGTTTGTGGTTGAAGTTTCAGGGCATGACCATTCCTATAAATGGATATAACAACTTTTAGCAAGTTGAAAAATAAAAATTAGAATGCTTATTTGAGGAAAATAAAAGTTGTTAAATTTGGGTATCCGTACTAAAAGATTTACAAATCATACGTCCATGTTGTAAACACTAATTTATTTTCTTTATTATCATTATCATTTTCTAAATCTTCATATTTTTCTATTGCCAGTAGCAAATATATAACTCGGATCTAATTTGTGAGGAAAATATATCAAAAGCTACAAATATTACTTTTAAAAATATGCCTATGATCAAAAAGGACAACGAACTATTTTCTTAATACTTGGTAATAAAAAACAAAAACAAAAACAGGCTATCTATAATTTAGAAGGAGATGCCAATGGTAAACATTTCCCACACGAGACAAGCTTCCACAATCGCACCTTCCTCGTTCTCACCTTCAATCTCCATAACTTCATTTCAAATGTTTCAGTTAGAAAAGTAACCCAAAAATATCCAACCGTTTTTCCTAAAGACGAAAACTAATTTCATGTTTTGTGCATTTCTTTACCTTGCGACGTACGCTTCTCAACGCTTTCCAACATATCAAGCTTCTTGACTTAGATTCAAGCCTCCTGTATGTAATCATTAAACGCATTATAATATACTTCCACAATGTGAAGGAAAAGTTTTTTCGGTTATAATGTCTTACAGATTCTCATGTTCAAGCTTATCAGCAATCAACACAGCTTTGCGTTTCGACCAACTACTGCTTCCTCCTTCACCTTGCTTAATCACTTGAGCCAACGAGACTTTTCCTCTCACAATACTCTGGTTCTTGTTTTCCTTCGCAGATTCAGATTCATCCTCCAGTTCAATGATTTCACTTCTTCCACCCAAGTTTTTCTGGTCTTTCTTTGACTCTATTCTGATCTCTAACGTGACCGGAGCTCCAAGAACCATCTCAAAGGCTCTCAAAATGTGATCTCTAAAATTCTCAGCCGTTATTCTCGTTACTGGCGAATTGAACATTAACTGCACCGTGGGAGCTGCAACACACTACAAAGTTAGTATAGAATATTCATCAAACAGTTCACTAAATTTTTTCTTTTTTCAATTTGAAATGCTATTACCTGAACCGATACTAATAGAAAAGATCTTTCCTTCTCTATAAAGAAACTCTCTTAAACCGTTAACTCGAACATTCTCTACAACCGCTAACCAAATATCTTCAACCGAAGGTCGGTTTATGCTACTGAAACCTCTAACTTCGGCCGCCGCCGTGTCCTTGCAAGGACTAGGATCCGTTAAAGGACTATATTTAAGGCTAGCATCAGCAGAAGAACAAGGAGGAAGCAAGTATCGTCGTTGATCAGGAGCTAGCTGAAGCAATGCAGGAGTGAGCCAAGTTAGTTTATCGTTTGATACTCTCAACTGTTTCTCTGATTCAGACAGCGTTTTCAAAGCTTGTCTCAGCTTCTCCATATCCTCTTTACACACTACAACAACAACCACAAACAAGTAAGTTATTACAGTTACAACCACCCTGAAATTTTGTAGGCCTTAAAACAATTCTAGAACCGACCATGCGTACAAGCTAATTTCATTTTTTTGTCGGGAACCCAAACATTGTAAATAGCTTCTTCTAATGAGAATGTTTCTCAACTAATATGAGAAAATGTTTTGAAACTCACATGGTTGTTGCCTGAAAAACTTTCTTTTATGTTGATCTTTAGCAAAGTCATAGCTTCCAGCGAGGATATCAGTTATGACGGTTGCGAGCTGAGACATTAAAGCTAACGGTTCTACCCCAGTTTCCATTATCATTCTCAGATTCTTCACGGTGTTCACAGTATCCGCGGATAAAGCAAGATCAAGAAGATCAACTAACTTCTCATCAGAGACTAACCCAACCTGAAAAAAAAAACATATAAAGAAAAAATGACAAAGAAAACATTTTGATCTTTGGTTAATAGTTTTGTTCTTTACCAGTTCTTGAACTAAAGGAACAGAGATTCTTGTTCCGAGCAAACTCAGCTGTTCTAGTGTCATCTCAGCGTCTCTCAAGGAACCATCTGATCTCGAAGCAACGAGCTTCAACGCTTCTTTATCGATATCAATCTCTTCCTTTGATGCAATCCGTTGCAAAGAACCAATGATATCCGAGTCTTTGAGCTTAGGGAAAAAGAATCTCTGACACCTCGAAACAACAATGTGAGGCAAAGCATCAAGACTCGAGCAGACAAGAATGAAAACCACACGACTAGGTGCTTTGTCCACTACTTTAGAAAGCGCATTCCAACAAGCTGTTGACATAGTATCACAATCGTCGAATATGAACACACGGTGATGATGCCTCCTGTCCTTTTGAGAGATGTTCAGATTCTCAAAGTCAAAGCTTTTTACAGGACCCATCTCCCGAATGTTCCTGTTCTTACCTTTATCATACGAAACACATGAGCTGCATACACCGCAAGGCTTTGAATGTTCTGTGGAATGACAGTTCAAAGCTCTAGCGAAAACGCGAGCACACAATGTTTTCCCGGTTCCATTCGGACCGTGGAAAACATAAAGAAGTCCTACTCTTCGTTTAGAAACAGCGTTGGACAGAGCCTGGATAACCAGGCTCTGTCCCACGACATTCAGGAACGCTCTTGGCATGTACTTCTGCGTAAAGCTTTGATGCCGCCGAGCATATTTCTCACCATTCTTGAGTAAATCGTCAGCGAAAACACCCAGTTCGCCGGAGTAATCATGCTCCCAGCCTTCGTTGTTGTCTGCGCTATCGAGTAAAAGAGGTAACCCCTCGCGATCAGGTTTGGTGAAAGAAGAGCTTGAAGAAGAGGACATTGGCATATCGGTTAAGCGCTTTCTTCCTTTTGAATCAGACATTCCACAAGATAAGCTCCTACCAGCTATATCGAGGAAAGTTCTGCCTCTGTGATGGATTCTTGACCAGTTAAACGGAAGTCCACAACCGTTTCTTGGAACAGCTCTAGTCATGTCCTGTTCTCTATGTCCTCCTCCTTCTTCCTCATACTTCTCACAAGACATCTCACTCTTATTACCAACATTGTCTTTAACAGTAACGGTCCTTCCCGCTCTCCTCGCTCCTCTAAACTTCCGTCTTCTAGGCCCATTACCACGCGCTCGGACGTTACTAGAAACCACATCATCACTATCACCTAAAACCTCGTTTAACTGATCAGACAGAGTCTTGACAACACTTTCATTATCCCTATCTTTCGATTTAACCGAAGCAACAGTATAAACCTCATCGGTATCTTGGACTCTGTAACTCCTCCCGCTCAACCCATCACACCTTTCATCAGAAGGGGTCACTTTAGATGTACCAAAATTCAGAACAGGGGACGAACAAGACAACCTAAGAGTAGATTTCTGATGATCAACGGATCTTCTTCTTCTCCTTCTTCCTTCCTTATGAACCATCACAGAAGGAGAGGAGTTGGCTGATGGGTCTCTGAGAGATCTTGATCTCTGAAGAAGGACGAGATCTCTCATAAGAAGAGACCTGTCTGTTGAACCCGGACCCTGTTTGTTGTTGTGCATATGATTCTTCAAGTGAATAGAGTTTGTTAAGTGAATATGGTTACGAAGATGCTCACCCATGTCTCCATTTGTATCTTTCTCAACCCGAGAAGAAGTAGTAGTCATTGATCAGAAGAAGAAGAAATGCTCTGTTTTCTTCGAGCTGTATCTCATTTTCTTATGTGAAAATCTTTCAACTTTCCAAATTTGAAAAAACTGACTTTGGTAATAATATCCCCAAGATTGACTGAACTTACCAAAGCTTTTCTAGTGAGACCAAATACAAAAACAAAAAAAAAACTATGAAGGGTCACTTTTCAAAGAGTGAAAGATAGAGATAGATTGCAAGTGGGAATCCACCACAAGACAAAGATATTAAACACCGAAAAGGAGGGGGAAAGAAGAACGACGCCGTTTTGAATAGAAGTCACAGATGTCTCTCTTCTTCTAACCAAACTTTCACATGAAGAACCTGAGAGCTGAGAGCTTTCTCTGAAGAAAGTGATGGGTTTTTTTTTTTTTTGCAGGAAAAGAAAGCTAGAAAAACGCTGTTTTCGAGCTTAGAGAGATGTTTTTATGGGTTTTTGAAAGTTGGAAGAGGGAGAAAGAGTGGGAATCTTGATTCTTGAGAGAGAAAAGTAAGATGGGGGTGGGGTTTTGAGATCTGTTTACAGACACGAACACAGAGGCAGTTTTGAAAGGAAGCAGAGCACATTGACAATAAAGCGGTTTGTCTGTTTGCGAGAAGAGAACAATAAAATACTTACAACAGATAAGAAACAATAAAGAATGACAAATACTTAAAAAACTACTACTCACTTAAAAACGGAGACCAAAGAGGTCGGACCTTTGAATATTGCTAACCTTTTTTGTATTTTTTGTTTCGAATCTGAAGAGTTGAAAAACAAAGAAA